>RJWM01034331.1:0-19641 GCA_004363535.1 Dasyprocta punctata | reverse complement strand
GTTGATGAATATTTAGGCTGCTTCCAAAATCTAGCTGTTATGAATTCTGTTTCCTTATGGATCAATCACCATAATATAATGACTGTAACTCCTTGGAAGATACCTAGAAGGGAATTAGCTGGGTCAAATGGAATTTCTAGTTTCAGTTTTTTAAGAAATCTCCACACTGATTTCCATAGTGGTTATGTAAGTTTATATTAGCACCAGCAGTGTAGAAGGGCTCCTTTTATGCCACACCTTCACTTGCATTTGTTATTATTTGATTTCCTGATGATACCAATTCTTCCTGGGGTAAGATGGAAACACTATTGTTTTAATATGCATTTCTCTAATGGCCAATAATGTTGAGCTTCTCTTCATGTGTTTATTGGTCATTTCTACATCTTCTTTTGTGAAGTCTCTCTTATGAATAATTTGTAATAACTATTAGGTTCAAATTAACTTGCTATTACTAAATTACTGTTTATAATTCACTTCATAATAGAAGCCAGCAAGTTAAGCCAAAGCAGTTCAGATGAACAATCAAGGAACTAAATGCACTCACTAGAAAATAAAAATTTAAATTGAGTATAATTAGACTATATTTTATGGGATTGCAGTGTAGTTTAGTGGTAGAACACATGCTTAGCCTGTGTTAACCCTTCTCATTGGAACTGCCTCCCAATGAAAACATCAATAGCAATAACAACGAAGAAAAGAAAAACTAAAACAAATAAGCAGAAAATGAGCAGAAAAATCACTGTCTCAAGTAGAAGGATTGATTTAATAAAGATAAGAAAAGGATTTTCAATTAAATTAGCAGAAAACCAAGTTATTAAGACAAACGTTGTGCTGGTTAACCCAATGGCCATATACTGTGGAAACTCAATCCTTATGTAATTTATTCAAATAAATTTATGTACAATGAGTAGCATAAAGTCAGAAATATCTAAGCATTACAGTGCATAAAAAATTAACAAGAATCAATAAGCCAAAACAGAATAAAAAGTATTTGTAGCATAGAGAACAAACAATAGAGTAAGATCCACAACATCAGAATATACAAAATAATTAGAAAATAGTATATAGAAAAGAAGAAAAATAAAATGTGCTAAAATGATTTTTAAAAAGAAAAATAAAATGATTTATTCATAACAAAGGATCCAAATGGCAAAATAAGCTTATGAAAATATTCAATATCAAAAGTAATGAAACCCAAATTTTAAAAATTACCTTGAATTTTCTGTTTTTCATCTTCATGTTTTTCTGCAACTATTTGCTAGCACTATTAATTTCCTTTCATTTCTAAATAGAATCCTTTATTTCATTTCTTTTTCCTCCTCATCTTCCATTGAAACTTTTTTCATTCTTTGGTTCCCCACCTCCTCTACTTTTACTTGTGTTCTGTTATTAGTGGAGATAAAGTAGCTTGATTTAATAGATACTTACTGTATGCCAATATTTGGTTTCTCTTAATTTTTGTTATGATTGTAGATCTCTTTTCAATGATTCATGGTAGTTCACTATTTGTTTTGAGGGCATTTCAATTTCTAGTTCAACTTTGATGCTATTACTGTTGTTAATTTTACTACTACAGCTAAAGCAACATAGTTGTTGCTAAAAGTTGGTTTTCTCTGGATCCCAATGTCTGGATTGTGCTTCTGTCATTAACAACTCTGTGACCCATTTTCAGAGAAATGGGTACTATGCCGTATATGCTGCAAACTCCCCTCCCAAACAAATGGAAATGGATGGATTCTAGGGCATAGGCACAGACCAATAGATGGCCATGCCCAGAGGCTGTAAAACAGAGACTAAGTGCACAGTTCTCATTAGTAGCAATCCAGCTTTCCACTATAATCAATCCACAAGCCCCAGATCAACAAACAAGCAAAAATAAAATAAAAACACAAGACAAAAAGACAAAAAATGCCTACAAAATTTCTGACTATATTTTCAGATCCACAAAGTTAATATTAAGACGGGTAAAGCAAATACCCAAAGTTAAACCAACTTGACATCCAAGGGGAAAAACTCAAAAGCAACACAGCCAAATTACAAAAAAAAAAAAAAAAAAAAAAAAAAAAAAAAAAAAAAAAAAAAAAAAAAAAAAAAAAAAAAAAAAAAAAAAAAAAAAAAAAAAAAAAAAAAAAAAAAAAAAAAAAAAAAAAAAAAAAAAACAAAAAACCAGATGTGGTAGCAAAACAGATGATAAGATGTTTGCTGATCTCAAAGTAGATATACATTAACAGAAAATGTGTGTAATGAACAAAATGAACAGTTGAGTCTACAAAAGACACTAATAAAAATCTAGCTGAGACAAATAGCTACAAATGTTCATACGATACAAAATATGAACTATGAGCATAGAAATTAATTAGAAAGGCACAAAATATAAATCTAGGACATTACATATTGTATTAACTGTATGGATAGGAGAAGCGGTCACTGTGACATTGGAGTAACAGGATTAGAAGATAGGGCTAAAGTTAGTGATGAATTAATGACAGATAACTTAAAAGCAACAAGAAAACAGGAAAAATTGATCCAACAGCTGCTACAAAACACGAAGAAGACTCATCTGAGATTTATTAGAAATAGTGAAAAATCAGAAGCTAGCACAAAAGGCATAAAAACCTGTTTATTGAAATAACAGCAGAAAACTTTCTAACTATGGCAAAATAATTCATCATACAGATAAGTAAGGCATACAAACCTCAAAGAGCCATGGTCAAAAAAATTCTCCATGTCATATCATGATCAAAATATCTGATTCCCAAAATAAGAACAGAATCTTAAAAGATGTTAGAGAACAGAACTGAATCACTTATAAAGGTAAATCCTTTGGAATTATAGTTTGCTTCTCAATGCAAAACTTAAAGATCAGGCGAGTGAAAGAATGCAACTTTTAACCCAAACTGATACATCCTGCAAAAGTATCTTTCAAAATTAGTGTATAAATAATATATTTCCATGATTAACAGTACCAAAAATAGTTCATGACCGCGAAATCAGCACCCAAAATATTCTCAGTTATATCCTAGAAACAATAAAGATAACAATGATAAAATGTCCAATAGTAGAATGAATAGGTAGGGCAAACATTTAAGTAGAAGGAAAAGAAAGGGAGTCACAAACAAGAAAATAATGTAATGATAGGAAAGTCAGTATCTTTCAGTAATAAGTCTCAATGCAAATGGTCACAATTTCCTAGTCAAATGATGGTTTGGTACAATGCATCTAGAAATAAAATCCAATGATACATTGTATCAAGATACATGTTTAACAGAAAAATTCATAGGCCAAAAATTGAAGGGTGGAAAACAATATTCCATGCAATGGGAACCCAAAGAAAAGTAGAAAAGCTATCCTATTTTCAGACAAAATGGATTCTAACCCATCACTGATTAGAAGAAGCAAACAAGTTTACTATATACAATGGTACCTCAATTCATCAATGCTTCTGTTTGCAAAGAATTTGGTTCTCAAAAGCATTTGACAAAATTTTGCTTCTGTTTACAAACTCCACATTAGTAACAAAGGTAACCATGGTCATCTTCCTCACATGAACATGACCATCTGCCCTCAAATTATAAAGCAAATTAAGTTTGTGAACTGAGATACCACTGTATTGGTTAAGGGAATGATTCAATGGGAAGAGACAACAATTATTAACATTTATGTACTGAACAATGGTACAGTCAGCTTCATAAAGATCAAATACTACTGGAAATAAAAGATCAGATAAACATAAATACATTATAGGGGGACCTCAATACTCCACTATTACAAATAGGTCAACTGGACAAAAACATCAACAAAAGCCTCAGAGTTGAACAAAATCTTTGAACAAATGGACTAAATAGATAAATTCAGAATGTTTCACACAACAATAGGATGCACATTCTTCTCAGCAACACAAGACACTTTCTCTAAAATAGACCATGTAGTAGCCCACATGTTTAAGTAGCTGCAAAAGAATTGAAATTACACCATGCACATTATTGAATCATAGTATGATGAACCTGGAAACCAATGGCAAGAGAAACCACAGAAATTAGGCAAACACATCAAAATTAATAACATACTCTTAAACAATCAATGAGTTATACAAGAAATCAAACAAGAAATAAAAGTTCCTAGAATTATGATAATTCTAGTACAACATACCAGAACTTATTATACACAGTACAATGTAAACAGTTCTAAGAGGGCAGTTCATAGCCACATCAAATATACAAAACAACAAAGAAACAAAAAATAGAGCAAACCCAAACAGACAACATAATGATGTACCTCAAGGTCCTTGATAAACAAGAATAATCCAAATTCTAAGTTAGTACAAAAAAGAAAATTATAAATGTCAGATCAGTAACCAATGTAATTGAGCCAAAAATCCAAATAAAAATCGATGAATCAAAGAGCTATTCTTCAAAAGAATAGACAAAGCAGACAACCTGTTAGGCAGTCTACAATTAAAAGGAAAGAAAAGATGAAAATTAGTCCGAGTAGAAATTAAAAAGGTGAAATCACAATAAATACTACCAAAATTCAGAAGATTATTACCAACTGCTTTGCAAAACTGTAGAGCAAGAAGCTAGCCAATTCAGAAGAAATGTATACATTTCTAGGTTCATATGAATTAGCAAAACTGAACAAAGAAGATATAAATACCCTCAATGATACAATAACAGGTAATGAAATTGAAGCAATAATAACAAACCTACAGATTAAGGAAAGTGTGCGACCTGACGGACTCACTGCCAAATTGTATGAGAGCATCAGGGAAGGTCTAACAGCAATATTTTTCAAACCCTTTAGTGAAATTGAAAGGAATGGAGTACTTCCAAACTCAGTCTTGTATCACTTTGATTTCAAAATTAGACAAGGTTTCAATCAAAAAGAGAACTATAGGCCAATTTCCCTAATGAATATAAATGCAAAAATTCTCAAAAAGTCACTGGCAATTGGAGAGTAACCAATCACAGAAAAGATCACGACCAAGTAGGCATCATCCCAGGGATGCAAGAATGCTTCAACATATGTAAAACAATAAATGCAACCTATCACATAAACTGAAGCAAGGACAAAAATTACATAATCATTTCAATAGTTGCTGGAAAAAACCTTTGACAAAATCCGACATCCATTCTTGATTAAAAAAAAAACACTGAATAAAACAAAGATAAAGGGACATCATTTTAATCTGATAAATGTAATTTATGATAAACCCACAGCCAAGAACATATTAAACAAGGAAAAAGAGAATGCTTTCCCTCTACTATCAAGATGCCCACTGTGACCATTTCTGTTTAACATGGCACTTGAAATAGTAACAAAAGCAATCAAGCAAGAAAAAGAAATACAAGGGATGTGCACAGGAAGAGAAGAAGTCAAATTACCATGATTTGCAGAAGACATACTCCCCCACACAGAAGATCACCCCAAAAGCAACCAAAAACTCTTAGAATTCATAAGCAAGTTTAGTAATGTAGTAGGATATAAAATCAACACACAAGAATCAACAATGTTCCTGTATGGCAATAACGAACTCAGAAAAAAATTAAGAAAACAATACCATTCACAAGAACGTCAAAAAAAATTAAACAAGAAAGGTTTGTGCTAATAACAATAGGAGAATTTTTTGTGCCCATATTTTGTACTCTGAGTATCTACTTTAAAGATAACAATATGCAAAGCATTAACTATTGTTATTCTATTATTTTGACATGAAATTTTGTTTTACCCTTTTTCCATAAAACCAAAAAGAAATTAACCCAACCAAGTAAGTGAAAGAACTCTACAAGGAAAACTACATCAATCTGAAAAGAGATCAAAAAAGACATGAGGAAACGGAAAGATATCTCCTGTTTCTGGATAGACAGAACCAATAGTCAAAATGGCCATACTTTACAGCAGATAAACAAATTTTATGAAATCTCAATCAAAGTACCAACAAGATTTCTCACAGAACTAGAGCAAACACTCCTAATATTCATATGGAACCTGAAGAGACTCGAAATAGCAAAAGCAATCCTGAGTAACAGAGCAAAGCAGGAGGCATCACAAACCCAGATCTGGAGAGGTGCTGTACTATGAAATCTAGAGTGATTAAAAACAGTAGCATACTGGCCCCAAAAGAGGCATGTGGGTCAGTGGAACAGAATAGAGAATGCCAAAATAATCCCAGGCACATTCAGCTATTTGATCTTTGATAAAGGGGCCAAAAACATACTCTAGAGGAAAAATAGCCTCTTCAATAAGATGGTGCTGAGAAAGTTTGCTATACATATGAAGATTAAATCTAGATCCATATCTCTCACCATGTACTAAAATAAGATAAAAATGTATGAAAGATGTAAATGCTAAAACAGAAACAATTAACTTGCTGAAATATAAAATAGGTAAAACTCTTGAAGTCATAGGCATAGACAAGACATTTGGAACAGAACCTCAATTAGATAAGAAAAAGTACCAAGAATCAACAGATAAGATCATATTAAATTTAAAATCTTCTGTTCAGCAAAGGAAACAAGCCATAAGGTGAAGGGATTACCTAAAGAACAAGAGAAGAATTGCTAGATATTTCTCAGACAGTGGGCAGTCTGCAACATATAAAGAACTAAAAAAATAAGTTAGACCCACCAGAATAAAAGACCCAATCAAAAATGAGCAATAAGTATTTGAAAAAATGTTTCTTATCTGTGATCATTAGAGAAATGCAAAATAAAACCACATTATGAGTCTATCTAAGATCAGAAAGAAGGCTATCATTAGGAAATCAAATAATAACAATTCTGTTGAGGCTGTGGGGGAAAAGGAACCATTCCATAATGTTGGTGAGGATGTAAATTAGTTCAACCACTATAGAAATCACTATTGAGATTCCTCAAAAAAAAAAAACAAAACAAAAAAACCTGAAACTAGAAATTCCATTATGCCAAGCTATTCCCCTTGTAGGTATCCTTACAAAAGAAAGACAGTCAACAGTGATACATGCATACCTATGTTTATGGCAGCACAATTCACAATACCTACATTTTGGAGGTGGCCAAGAAAATGTGGTATTTATCTGCAATTGTTTCAGTAATAAAGAAAGATAAGTGTGAATAATTTGAAGGAAAATGGATACACTTTGAGAACACAATGTTAAGTGAAATAAATCAGACCCACCCGCTTGAATATGGCATGGTTTCTTTACACAAGAAATCAAAAATATAAATAAAGGGCAAAATAATGGATGGTAATAAGAAGAAGGGAGCTAGAACTATCTTATATGCAAAAGGAATCAAGTGATGGATGGAAGAGGTCTGGGGAGCGGAAAGGTTCAAAATAATTAAGGTGTGTCATGCACATGAACCAATTCTCCGTAAGGATGTAACCATTATAAATTAGAAACACGTACTTATGAAGAAAATAAAACCAGAATGAAAATTGAATGAATTTAGCTGATTTGAAGCAGTTTATTTTAAACAATTAAAACTTTAGCAAAATAATGATTAAGGGATGGCATTTCTCTCACACCATCTTTCTGTCCTGTCTTCAGTTCCTTCCCAAGGTGCCTACACGTTCTTCTGGATCATTTCCCCCCCAGCAGCTCCTAGCAAGGTCAGGCTACCTCCTCACCAGGTCTGTGGAGACAGAATGAAGCCAGGTCCCCACTGTTTAGTGTCTTTGGAATCCAGCTCCGTGTGGGCAGTAATGGAAGAGTCCCAAGCCTGTAATGGTTCTTGAACTTCCTTCTTCCACTGAAAACCTGTGGGCATGAAACTTACAGAAATCTCAGTTAGCAAAATGTTTGATGCTTTTCCTCTTAAAATAAAAGGACAGGTTTTTAATTTTCTGTCAGTGCCAAAGATGCCACTTGCTTTTTCAAAAATTTTGTATTCCCTCCAGTGTCTTATGTTTTCAGGCTATTGTTGGCTAATTATTACTGGCTCTTAATTTGAATTCCATCTCAATTTTTAAAATGTCACATGTTTACTTTCTTTAATCAAGAAAACCATGCAAATGCTTTTAAGCTAGACTGTGTATTAACTTGGTGATTCATGAAAAATTATTAATTATTGTTTCCTTGTAGAAAAATGTTTACTTGAGATTTCACTTTAAAATGTAGCTACACAAGTCAAGGATTTATCTCTTCTCTGCCTGAGTGAAATCATAAGGTGACTGCCATTTGAATTAATTCCAGAAAGCAAGAAAAACAGAACAATATATTCAGTGAGCAATTCTGCCCCTTTTCTATTGCCCTTTCCCCCAAATACCTCCCTTTTCAGCCTTACATTTCTGGGGATTTTCTGATTGCACTGTTACCACCTACGACACTGGGCTCCAGGGATGAAAAAAAGAGTCATTTTTCTCAAATGATTTCCAAACTCAATCCATCCTTCAGTAATTACATGTGCAGATAATGGAAAAGAAACCATTAACATAGAGTGCTTTTAAATCATAATTAATTGCACATGCAAATGCACTGCTAAATTTGGATGCTCAATTAGATAGCTAATTGCTTTGAAAATGAAAATATGCCCTTAAATTGAGGACCCTTGGCCCCTGGCCCACCTGTGTACATCCCTAAGGAAGAAACATTTTTTGATGCAGTTGTAGATAGGGGAAGAAAAAAAGCTACCACCTACCAAAAGTAGAAGATGCAGCCAATTGTAACAGTCATCCAATTTACACCTATAATACAAATGGTCTGTTTTAAACCTAATCATTTGAAGACAAGACACACTGGGGATTCCAGGAGTTTCCACACCCTCTAGAAGCATTTTCCTTATGAAGTAAATGTTGCACTTATACAACAGTTTATTTTGTATGACCATGGGAGGCATCTTCCTATGGTCCTTTAAATATTATAATGCTTAAGAGCTCAAAGCTTGTAGTTAAATTGGAGCACTTGAATTATTATCAACATTATCACTCAAATATTATATTTATGTGGCAAGGATACTGTATTTTAATACATGTTTGCTCATCTCATTACCCTTACATAATAGCTCCCTGAGATGAGTAGGAAAATGGAATCACACACATGCTAGAACCAGAAGACCACGATTCAGAGAAGTTATGCTATTTGCTCCAGAATGTCAACAGCAGGGAGGGAACTATAGTCTCTGTTATAAATTTCAGTCTGGTGGTCTTTCATCAAATGAGTGGTAATACTGAATATGCACTTTGTGAAACAAATGTGGCTAAAACCTCTGGCACTGCAAGATAAATTCGAAAATTGTGTAATCGTTTTATAAATAATAAACCATCTTAAGATTAGAAGAATCTAAGTAGAATAATCTTCCTTGAAGATGCCCATGTTTTATCCCTGAACCTGTGACTATGTCACCTTACACAGCAAAAGTGAATGAAGGTCGAATTTGGAGTGTAGGTTTCAAATCAGTTGACCTTAAAATAGGTTCAGAATTGTGTGGGTGGGCCCAGTGTAACCCAAAGGTCCTTGTAAAGTGTAAGAGGGAAGAGAAGAGCAGGTGAAAGGTAGACAAGACTACAGAAAGACCCAGATGAAAGATACATTGCTGGTTTTGAGGGTGGAGGAGAGAAGCTATGAGCCAAGGGATGAGTGTCACCTCTAGGAGCTGGAAAGGCAAGGAACTGAGTTCATTAGAGCCACCAGCAAGGAACACAGCCCTGCTGACACCTTGATTGTAGCTCAGCTGTCTGTTCCTTTCAAGCCACTTACCTTGCAATTAGTTATAGCAGCAAGGAGGAAACTAACACAAATTGTGTCCAAAATGCATGCAGCTGAATAATAATTGCTTGTAGAACAATTGAAAGTTGTCTCCTAAATGTTGTGATTCTATCAGGGTGATATAATCACACGTGGCATTTGCCTTTTATTCCATCTCACTCCATTAGTTCTCAGAAATCATTTCTAATCTTTAAGGAAGAGTTTACTAACATTTACTGAAATTCCTGGTCAGAGGAGATTCACAGAGCTTTGCTTTGCAAAGACAATGGTTCCTATTTCTCACATTCCCTGAATAAGACTTGTCAGGCTGTCTATGAAAGTACACTGCATGCTAACAGAAGCTGCTTTGAAGGATGACTAACTCTCTTCTGAGCATCAACTCTGATGCTCTTCAATTTACAATGAGGTTACAGCACATCATTATTCAAAATATTGTAAATAAAATTGCATTTAATATCCCTGGCCTACGGAACATCATAGCTTAACAACAGGATACACTGCAGAGTACGGTTGTTTATCTTCATGATTTTGTGGCTGTTGGGAAGTTGTGCTTTGCTGTCGCTGTCCAATACTGCAAGAAAATACTGTACTACACTTACTGCTATTTTGGGAAAAGAGTCAAATCCAAAACTCAAATTAGGGATTTTACTGTGTGCATATTGCTTTCATACCATTCTGAAATGAAAAATATGTAGCTTGGGGGCTACTGTGTATATTTTGAATTGTGTTCTTACTTATTCTTGGGAGATTCCAGCATAAGGTAACAAAAACAAAGTTGTTTAAGGTTATAATAAGTGAGTGAAAGAGCCTTGACTTGGTTTAGCTAGATTGACTTGCACCCTGAAATTAACCAGTGTTTGCCTTAGACAAAGGTTGTTGTAGTAAAATTTGGTCAAAAATAGAATTTCATTGATTGTGAGATAGATTTTCATATTTTAAGAAATTTGAAAATTGCATTCATCATAGAATCAATAGCATTGTATAACCATGCCCAGCCAGGTGGGTGTGCACATCTTGGCCAAAGTTATTCTTATTTATCATCATTTTCATTAACTTTCTAATATGTGTATTGTTCCTACTGTTGCCACTGAAAGAAAGATTGATGTGCAAGCAAAAGGTCACTGAATAGAACATAGATTTTTTTCTCTTAGTGAAACAACTATTCATTGCTGGATGAATTTCTCTCTCTTCCTCTCTCTCTCTCTCTCTCTCTCTCTCTCTCTCTTTGATAAATCAACAACAAAGGAGCTAAAAAATAAAATTACTGACAAGAAAATAATGGAATTATTTTATATGTTTAATTATGGGATATATGATAAGATCGCCTATTAGACTCCAAGCAATGTAATTGAAGGCCATAGAAATTGACAACTTCTTTAGCATAGATGAAAGACCATTCCAGGCAATGAGAGGCAAGTGTGACTGACATATTTTTCTCTCTTTCCATCTCCCAGTTACTCACCCCAGGGTAAGCCAGTCAGGCAACCCTTGGAGAGAATGACAAGGGGAGAAACTGAGGCTTCCAGACAACATCCAGCAAAGAATTGAAGGATCTGGTCCACAGCCACTACAGCCATCATCTCGAACGCACCTTTTCAGAGACAGAACTTTGTACAAAGCTGGGTCTCAGGAGAGACCCAGAACCAAAACCATCCACTGCTCTAACAATGGGTTTCTCAACTGTCATCAATTACAATATGGTAGTTTATCTGCTATTTTAATCAAATGCATCATGAGATAATTGTTGTACAGTAATACGTAATACAGTACATTACCTAACATCTAGAGTTAGGCAATGAGTTTTAGAAGGACCAGAAGAAACTATAAAAAATCCATTGAAATGCTAATTTCTAGTTATTTCACCTGTCCATTTGCCTCACTTCAGGTAATCTGAATGCTCTTAGGTTTCTCTCTAATTCTAAATAAGCCACTGAGTACTGCGTCATGAGTCATCAAGGTATGATGATTTGCCAGAAGGATTCACACAATTCTGAAAAGCTGTTGTACTCATGATTGTGTTTTATTGCAGTGTGGGGGGCGTGGGGGATATCAATTAAAATCAGTGAAGGTGGCCTAGTCCAGAAGAGGTGAAGGCCAAGCTTGCAGTTCTCACCTTCCAGCAGAGTTGTCCCGACAGCACCTTCTCGCAGCGATGATGTGTGATGGAAGGCAGCGTGTGCTCCCCTGAGCCTGGGATTCCATGGTTTTGAGGGGTTCATCACGGACATGTGAAGCACTCGAGTCCAGAATCAGTTATGCAGTCTCCAGCTGCTCCTGAGGTCAAACTGGTATAGTATGGCCCAAGACCTGGCCACATGTCTCTGGTGTGGCTAGTGTCTCCAGGTGTACAAGACACTTACCTGAAAGTGTCTTCCATGGGATTTGAGGTTATCTATCAGGAGATAGAAAAGGGCAGCCCTTTCTTTGAAATGTCCAGAGTTTAGAACTCACCAAGCATGCTGAGTCAACCCTTTACTGCATAGGTCCTGGTCCAGCGATGTATAGGATAGCATTCATGCTTTCAGCTATGACACATCCTCACTGCGCAGACAGGGCTGCCATAACGGATTTGGGGATTCAGGCCTGAAGAGGGGCACCTGGCACTTCCTGGTGTGCAGTGCGATTGTTCTTCCTTGAATTCCCTCTTCCTCCAGAAATTAATGGGAAAGTTTCAGATGTTTTAAATGTGACTGTGTCTCAGTAGTGCTGACAGTCCTGAGCTTGTGGGCTTGCTTCAGTAGCCCAACAGACAAGAGGGAGTGTACTTAAGGAGAAAGCTGTAAACATCAAAATCAGAGATGGACATGTTTATCTTTTTTTTTTCACCCCAGATAGTTAAACAAGTTTCCCTGTATTTCTCAGGATGTTCATTAATAAACTATAAATAAAATATAATAACGCTTTCACGTACATAATAGTTTTATTTGAAGTTGACACACAGGCTTGGAAATTTTAAAAATAAACCTTAGCTGAAAACACACTGCACTCAATGTGATGCACTAGGCCATACTAGACTCAGGGGTGGGTTGATGAATGTTTTGAATATTACTCATAGGAACTAGAGAAATCACTGCAGATTTTGAAACTATACATTGGTAAGATTAAGACTAATCAGTGAATGGAGCATTGTGCAGAATGAATTAGAAGGGAGGGAAAGAGAAGGAGCAGGACAGTTGGATCACTGTGAGCCTCGTCAACATGCAAAAAAGGGAGAAAGTGGGAAGAGATTTGAGGTAAGGAAGAGATTTGGGGCAGGGTATGTAGTATCACCGTTAAAACGTTAGGTGAGATTTCTAACAGCTCTAGTTTAGAAAGTCCCAAAGGGAGTTCAGATGTTTCAACCATATCCAATCCCATGTGGCAAATTTAAGAAGTGGACATGTCTAAAAAATGGACATTAGTCTCCAAGTGAAGGGAATGTCCCCTTTTTCTTCTCTTCAACCTCAATTATTTCTTTAAATGTAATCACTTATTTCATTTCATTCCAACCTGCCTTGCTACCTTTCATCCTGACTGCTATTTCTGTCCAATTCTTTCCTTCTCTTCTTATTTGTTCTTTGTTTTCAACATTCTTTATTGTTTCTGCTCTGGCTCTTCTCAACAATTATTCTACTCTCTCATGCTGTATATATCTACTGCAAGTCCCTTCAAATAAACTCCCTCTCATCTCTTTCATTTGCAGGTGCTTATGTGGTGTGATAGCATATTCATGTATCTGATTCATGGGAGAATCTCATTACAGATAGGTAAATAAGACTTTTGATTTACACAAAACTACTGGGGAACATAGCCTTATATCTTGCAATGATCATCTTTTTATTTGAAGTTGTTTATTTCCTCTGTCTCCACTGGATGACCTCTCCTGCCTTTGAGGTGGTCTCTATGGAAGATTTTATTAGAGTGAGGAAGCTGGTTTGCAACAGAAGGCCCTACATTGCCTCACATAAAATTTATTTATAGAGGTGAATCCTTCTAACCTTTTGAATTTCTGTTCCATAAGCACACAGACTTTACATCATGTGTGTCAGCCTCTAAGCACAAAAAAATAAAGAAAGGGGGATCTTTATTTTTTTTTCAGCTACACAAAGAACACAGGGCTCTCTCTTCATAAACCAGGCTTACATGTGGATGTAGAAAAAAATGAAGCAGAGATGATTGATTGATGCAGTCCAGAAATAGCCTTAATGAAAGTCACAAGCAGTTGAATGGCTGCAGGTCTGTGGGACAGACAGGCTACGGCCCCACAAGTTCAGTGCTCTTAGTGTAACGTGTCTGAGGAACATCGTCTACCGCTTCTTCCCAGTTCCTCCTCAGTCGGGGGAGAGAGTGAATCACTTTCACTGTTTTGGTTCTGATCATTTGAAGTAAGTATGATGGTCAGCTTTCTCTATATGAACAAAATACCTGAGACCAGCAATTTTTAAAAAATGAATTGTTTCCTTATTTCTGAGGTTCCGATCCAGGTTCTGCCAGTTCCAAGGCAGGAACAGCACAGCAGAAGGGCATAGCAAAGAGCAGGTGCTTACTTTGTGACAACTGGGAAGCAGCACACAGGAGAAAAGCACAAAGAGGAAGAATTGAGGGACCACACATAGTCCCCGGGATCATGCCCTCATGACCCAGTCAGACAAACCCAGAAATGTGCTTTGCCAATCTCTCAAGTCAATTAAGTTGGCAATCAAGATTAACTGTCAGTATGGGATAAACATATGCTAACATTCACCTTATCTTAGCATAATGCAACTCTAAGAAAAAAGTAATAATTGTTCCAAAAAGAAAACCTCTGGATACTTAAAAAGAAATTTTTAAAAAGTTGAAATTAGATGGTTAAGAAACTTGACTGCACTGGGCATAGACATGTGTACGTTTGAGACAGAATCTGTTCATAACTATCATCATAGAATAGTTATTAGAACAGTTTCTTTTACTGTGAAAAGTATCCTTAAGCTAAACCATCTTGTAGTTCATCTGGTCATCCTCAAAAACTTGTAAAACAGAGAGGTGAGATACCAGAAAAAAAGCAGGGATGTATGATCTAAAAGACTCTTAAGTGTTCCCAGCAAGGGCAGTGGATAATATGTTCTATACTGCAGCAAGAACAAGAATTCTGACTGACAAAATGGTTAAATGGAGTAATTTGATGCTCATTGGTGAGTTCCAGAGGGCAGTTTCTGAGTATTTAGGGAGCAGACATTGCAATTTCAATGGAAAGATGCACCAGTTAGAGGGTCTGTACTGATCTACACTTTAGAAATGTTTGATAATTAAATGAAGAAAGGAAATAAAAATGAGGGGGATGTATGAATGGATTGAGTTTATAAGAAACAAAAAAGGGAGCCAGGAGCACACCTGTAATCCAAGTACTCCAAGAGACTAAATGGGGAGAATCACTACAAGTCCAGCCTGGGGGCAAGTTAGTGATTTAGTAAGAAGAGGGTTGTAGCTCAGGGCAAAGGCCTGGGATTAATGAAAAAAAAAGGAAACAATAGGAAAAAGAGAAAAGACCACTTCTATTCTTCAAGCACTTCATGAGCCATGGCTTATGATGCAGATATGGTCATATCCAAGAGGCAGGCATGGAGAATTCTTCGTCACAAAGATATGGATGTATTAAGGGAGTAGATCTCACGTTTCTGAAGATACATGTTTTGCAAGAAAGCATAAAAAGAAAGGTCTTAAAGAAGAAGCAGATCAACAATGCCAAGGCCAGGATTACATATGCTAAGGGTAGCAAGTTCCTGAATAAGTCCAAAGAGATTATGCCCAGGATCTCAACCTGCCTACATGGCCCAGCCCAGCTCAGGATGCATGCTCATGCCTGCATGGCCAAGGGTCTGGGTAAGTTCCAGAGAGTTCTGCTAGCCAAAAAACCAAGACCAAGTCTCAATCAAAGTCTGGACCCAGGCTCAGGCTGCCGCTCCAGTTCCAACTTCAAAGGTACCTAGGGTTCCATAAAGTTTCAATAGTAAAGGCTTCTGTCTGCCAGTGTGAGAGCAGAAAAACTGATGTGAAACCCAGTCTACCATAATCTACCATCTGCAGAGGCTGGTGTCCACCTGTATGGTTAGTACAAGTAAACCTGAGGAAACATCTGTTAAAGACTCTTAAACATCTAGGATATGCTTAACATAAAAAGCTAATTGAAATTTAGAATTATGTCACAGTATCATATTTTAACTATCATTTTGGCAATGGTGGAAGAAAAGCTTTTTTTTTTTTTTTTTGGTACCAAGGATTGAACTCATGACCTTGTGCTTGCCAGGCAGATGCTTATACCTCTGAGCTAAATCCTCGGCCCAAAAAGAGCCTTTCTCATATCACAGTTAGCAAGGAATAAATTATTACAATCTCAGTGGAGGGAAACTCAGCAATATGTATGTATATAAAATGCATGTTCCATTAGACCTATGTGCAGAATAACTCTATATGAAACTATCTACTGTGAAATAACTTGTAAAAAATATTTAAAATAATCTAAACATATTTCAATAGAGAACTGGACACGTAATAACAGAAGCAGGTTGAGCTATTATTTGTCGTATACATTTAAATGTTTTATATTTATTGACTTTGTTTCCTTGCAATAAAGCTACAAAGTAGAGATGATTTTTATCTTTCTTTTATAGATGTGGAATCTGAAGCACAAGGAGTTATTTTATAAAAGGTAATATGGCTAGGGAAAGGTAGAGCTGGGATTTGAATGTATACTGTAATATTATTAACCTTTGGTGTAGACATAACTTGTTCTGCAGTAAAACATGAGCTCCTGAATTGCTATCTTAAAAAGACTGCAACAAACCTGTATGTGCTTATGTAGAATGATACTCATGACAGTTTCAAGTGAGAAGAGAATGGTAGGAAACTCTGTGTTAAATATAAATGTATTGTGTGGACAAATATGTGAATTCTAGTCTATGCAAACATTCCATCTGGAAGAAACAGGGATAATCCCTGAAAAGACAGATGGTGGTTAGATGACAGAGGTCAAAAGTAGCAGGAAACTTACTTTTTACTGTATGCTCTTGTGACCTCTAGAATTTTTACCATGTGTTCTATTATTTGCTGGTGTTAATTTTTAAAAATAAGAAAATAAAGATACAAAAGTAATATAGTGGTACCTTGATTTGTGAACATAATTCTTTTCATGATTCTGGTCACAAATTGAACTGAATGAGAAATGAATCAAATTCAGTGATTGGATTCAATGTGGATTCAGTTCTTGTCCAATTCAGTGTGCAAACAGACACATAGAAAGATTTAAGTTCTGAACCTAGGTACTACTGTAAAATGTAGATAATAATTGATAAAACCTGGTGCTAAAATGAATAAAAAGGCTTGGGTGGTTGTGTGTAGGAAGAGGGCACGGGCTTAAGAAGAATACATTGGTGCAACCCAAGGCTTTAGAATATTAATATATTTAAAAAATGATAGCAAAAAACATGTTTTGAGATCTATCCTATTAATATAGTTTAAGTGCACAATACAGTATTGCTAACTGTATACACATTTCTGTACAACAGATCTCTGTGGTCTATTAAATTTGCCTGGCTTAAGCTTAATATACCTTTCTATTATCAGCTCAAGCTGCCAGAAGAAAATACATTAGACTTAGTAATTTAAGCAGAAATAATTTGTTTCCACATTGCAGAAGTCTAATGTCATGGTGCTAGTATATGAGTCCCGGCAAGGTTTTTCTTCTTGGTCTGTAGGTAACCTCTATCTCTGCATGTGCTTACATAACCTTTTGTTTTGCGCCCCAGAAAAGAGAGAGATAGAGAATAAGCTCATCCATGCCTCTTTTGATGAAGGCAATAATTCCATCAGTTTCAGTCTGTGCCCTTATGTTGTGGTTTAGATCTTAAATGTCCCCCAAAACTCTTATATGCTGAGAGATGAGGCCTTTGGAAGGAGATTGCTATGCTCATCCTTGGGCTCATCCTCTAATTTCTCTAACATCCTCTAACATTCTCAGTTCAGCAGCTGAATGTATTGGCAGCTGGGGCCTAGATAGCAGGGGGGAGGAGTCACTGAGGAGTGTGACTTGAATGGGTACCACCTCCCCCTAAACCCTTCCTTTTTCTCTCTGTTTCCTGGTCACCAGGACATAAGAAGCTTTCCTCTGCAGACCCTTTCATCACGTTGTTTCTGGATATGAGCCTGTGAACTGTAACCCACTGACCCTGTAAGCCAAAATAAACCTCTCCTCCTTTAAACTGTGAGTGTCGGATATTTTATTTTAATGACAAGAATAAAGTGACTAAGGTAGATTTTGATACAGGGAGAGGGGCCATTACCATGACTGTGCCTGACCATGTTTAGAAGTGTTTGGAAGTTGTTCATGGGAAGAGTTTGGAAAGGTTTGGAGATGCCAGCAACAGTAGCCCTAGAATGCTGTAAACCTAGTTTTATGGGAGATTCTATCACCAAACTTCTGATAGAAATGCAATATTTAGAAGTTAGGCTCAAAATAATTCATTTAAGAACAAGAGCTCTGTTGGCAGTTGGACTTGAGGCCTTATGTGATATTCTCTGACAGAAAATTTGTTTTTATTTTATCTATTTCCTGAGACTGTGGAAAACTGGCAGTGGACTAATTAAACTAGTGGAGGAAATTTCAAGAAACTCCATCATCCAAGGTGTGGCATGGATATTTGTGAATGCTTTCAGCCAGGTTTAGAGTGAGAAACAGGAGCAGAGTGCCCATTTAAAAAGTTTTCAGTTTTATCAGAAGGGAAGTTTCCTGCAAAGTTGGTGCAAATAAGAGCATGGTTGCTGAAAAAAAAAAGTATTAAAAACAAACCAACTACTTTATATCAGGACAATAGGAAATATGCCTTGAAGATATCTCAGGAATCAGCAAGACTCTACCCTTCACTGGTTTAAGTGTGTAAAAGAGTAAAGATTTACTCCTTTGAAAGACTGCTTTGAGAAGAGGGGACCAAATGCTGGCTCTAGAGCGACCATGTGAGGATTTCCTGAAGTTCATTTTACGGTGGTCAGCAGTTCAGCCATTCGGAGGCCATAGCCATGATCCAAGGGGACCTGTCTACTGTTCTAGCTGGTGGCAGAACTTGGCATCATGCATGAGGTACTGAATGTATGGACATGCAGAATATGAGTTGTGAAGTCTTGTAGGCTTCCCAGATTTCTGAAGATGGCCTGGAGGGCAAGCAGCATGGCTCTAAGAGGGCAATGTATGAAGCCAAGAAAGCGAAGTAGAAAATGAAGTGGAGATCCAAGGAATTCGGAAAAGCCAGGAGAGCGGAACATCTGAGGAAAGCTGCAGGCATTGAGCAAAGCTACCATAAGAGAGAGGCCATGAGGGCTGCAACCATCAGTGCCATAGGAGTAAGACCATCCAAACTTTTTGGAGCTCACATCTCACCACAACTTTTCCTGGCTACTGGATATGAAACTATTACTTAATGTTTGCCATGATGAGTTTTGGTCTTGCTTTGGTCTGATTTCTTTCATTCTTCCTATCTTTTCCTTTTGGAATGGAAATTTTTGTGACCTTGTATGTTGGAAATGTTTAACTTTCTTTTTTATTTTTACCTATTGGAGCTCACAATTTGCCTTGAATTTCAGAGAAGACTGGACTTAGACTTTTTGGCAATACTGAAACTATTGAAACTTTGGCAACTGTTAGAGATGAACTAAATGTGTTTCACATTATGCAATAGACATGAGTCCTTTGGAAGAACAGAGGCAGAATATTATGGATTAGGTCTAGAATGTCTTACAAATCTTTCATGGCCTCAACTGTAGGACTTTGGGGATGTGGTTGGATCATAACTGCACTATACTTATCAGTGCACTCATACACTAATTATTTCAGCAACTGAGTGTGCTGCTAGGAGGTGGGGCTGTTTAGACATGTCACTGAATGGTGTGATCTGGAAGTATGTATCTCTCTCCCTAGCGTTTCCCTTCTCTCTTCATCCTGGTCACCTGGACTT
>RJWM01034330.1:0-19779 GCA_004363535.1 Dasyprocta punctata | reverse complement strand
CCTTTTCTATCCTTATTCCTTTTGTTTGTTTCTCTTGTCTGATTGCTCTGCCTAATGTTTCCAGAACTATATTGAATAGGAGTGGTGATAATGGACATCCTTGTCTTGTTCCTGATTTTAGATTGAAAGTTTTCATGTTTTTTTCCATTTAGTAAGATGTTGGCTGTTGGTTTATGATATGTAGCTTTTATCAGGTTGAGGTAGAGACCATCTATTCCAATTTTCTGTAGGGCTTTTATCATGAGTGAGTGTTGGATTTTGTCAAAAGCTTTCTCTGCAACTATTGAGATGATCATGTGATTCTTGTTCTTGGCTCATTGATATGGTGGTGCATTACATTCATTGATTTGCATATGTTGAACCACCCCTGCATTCCTGGGATGAGTCCCACTTGATCGTGGTGTAAAATCTTCCTGATGACTTGTTGCATTGTATTTGCCAGTAGTTTATTGAGGATTTTTGCATCTATGTTCATTAAGGAGACTGGCCTGTAATTTTCTTTTTTGGTTGGGTCTTTCTCTGGTTTTGGTATTAGGGTAATACTTGTTTCCAGGAATGAGTTAGGGAGACTTGCTTCCCTTTTAATTTAATTGAAGAGTTTGAGGAGTGTTGGCATTAAGTCTTTCCTAAATTGCTTGTAGAATTCAGCATTGAATCCATCAGGACCTGGACTTCTCTTTGTTGGTAAAGTTCTAATTACATTTTCAATTTGATTAACTGAAATTGAGTTATTCAGCAGTTTTACATCTTCTTGATTCAGCTTTGGTAATTCCTATATTTTTAGGAATCTGTCTATTTCTTCTGTATTATTGAACTTATGGGAGTAAAGATTTTGGAAGTATGTATTGATGATTTTCTGCATTTTCACAGGGTCTGTAGTTATTGCACCCTTTTCATTTCTTATTGCATGGATTTGAGTTTTTTCTTTCCGCTTTTAGATACAGTTGGCTAGGGGGTTATCAATTTTATTTATTCTTTCAAAGAACCAACTCTTAATTCATTAATTCTTTATATTGTTTTCTTAGTTTCAATTGCATTAATTTCTGTTCTGATCTTTATAATTTCCTCCTTTCTTTGGGCTTTAGACTTGACTTGCTCTTCTTTTTTCTAGAAGTTTGAGGTGCATCCTTAAGTTGTTCACATGCATTCTTTCCATTTTTCTGATATGGGAGTTAGTGCTATAGATTTCTCTCTGAAGACTGCTTTCATTTTGTCCCACAGGTTCCAGTAATCTGTATTTGCATTTCTGTTCAATTGTAGATATTGTTTAATTTCTTCTGTGACCCATTGGTTGTTTAAGAGAATGTTATTTAATTTCCAGGTGTTTATGTGGTTCTTGTGGAGCTTTTTATCATTAATTTCCAATTGGATTGTACTGTGATCAGATAATATACATGGAGTTATTTCAGTTCCTTTTTATTTATTTAAGTATGTTCTCTGGGCTAGTATATGATCTATTTTAGAGAAGGACCAATGTGCAGCTGAGAAGACTGTGTATTCTGATGTCATTGGGTGGAACACTTTGTACACATCTACTAGGTCCATTTGTTCACAAGTTTGATTCAGTTCTGTTATTTCTTTCCTGATTTGTTGCTTGGTCAGTCTGTCTCTTTTTGTCAATGGCGTGTTAAGGTCCCCCATTATAACTATATTACTGCTTATTTGATTTTTTGTGCCTATTAAGATTCATCTTGCATGGTTGCATGCTCCCATATTTGGTGCATATGTATTTATGATCATAATCTCTTCCTCTTGAAGTTTTCCCCTAAGAAGTATGTAGTGACCTTCTTTATCTCTTTTGATCATTCTTGGTTTGAAGTTCACTTTGTCTGCAAACAAAATAGCTACCCCTGCTTTTTTCTAGGTTCCTGTTGTATGGAGTATTGTTTTCCATCCTTAGTTTGTGAGTTTCCTTTTGAGTGAAATGTGTTTCTTTTACACAGCATATTGTTGGATTTTGTTTCTTAATCCATTCTGCCAGTCTGTTTCTTTTTATTGGTGAGTGGAGACTATTTCCATTGATTGATATAACTGATATGTACTGACTTATCACTGTCGTGATAGCTTTCCATTGTTGGTTTTCTACATTTTCTGTTTATTTGTTTGCCCTGCTGAGTGGTTTCCTCTTGCTGTTGTTTTTGGGATTGTAGTTATCTTTGTCTCTTTCTAAAATGTCTTTCAGTACTCTTTGTAGTGTTTTTTGCGTGGTCATGAATTTCCTCAGTTGTTGTTTTTCATGGAAATATCTCATTTCTCCATCAATTTTTAAAGATAGTTTTACAGGATATATCAGTCTGGGTTGAAAGTTGTTTTCTTTCAGGATTTGAAATATTTCACTCCAAGCTCTTCTTAATTTGATGGTTTGTGTTGAGAAGACTACTGTGATTCTGATAGGCTTTCTTTTATAGGTGATCTGTTTCTTTTCTCTGGTAGTTTTTAGTATTCTGTTCTTGTGGTGAATTTCTGATATCCTAATTATTATATGTTTGGGTGAAGGTTTATTTTGGTTATGGTTAATTGGGGTTCTGTAGGCCTCACTTATGTGTATATCAGATTCTCTTCCCATGTTTGGAAAATTTTCTGCTATTATTTCTGCAAATAGTCTTCACAGGTCATTCGTATTGATTTCTGCTTTTTTGTTGATGCCTATCAATCTTATATTGCTTCTCTGGCATAATCTTGCATCTGTTGAATTGTTGTGTCCTGGTTCCTTGTTATTTTTAAGAGATCTTTGCATTTGTGATTGTAAGCATCCATGCTGTCTTCAAGGTCTGAAATTCTATCTTCAGCTTTATTCAAGAGGTTTTGCCAACTTTCAATGGAATTTTTCATTTCTTGAATTTCCCTTTGAATCTGTTTCATGAATTCTAATTCTGTCTTACATTATTCATTCAAAGTTTTCCTCATTTTCTTATGCTCTTCTATTTTTTATCTTGATCTTCTTTAGATGCACACAGAATTTCTTTCATAATGATTGTCATTTCAATTTTTAGCTTAGAGATTATTTCTGATTTGATTTCCTTTGTACTTTCATATATTTGTTTGTTTACTTCAGTTGCTATCATTTCAGAAAGTTCAGTTGTGTGATTTCCAGTGTCTTCCATTTCAGTGTCTCTTGGGTTTGTTCTCAGAGGGCTGGAGGACTGAGACTGCATCTTGCTATTTCATTTTGTCATACTCCTGTTGAACCTGTGTGACTGGCCAGGCAGCCTCCCAATGGATTGGACTGGAATGCTGTGCTAGGTAGAGCTTCAATCCTCCAATATTCCCATGGCTAGCAAGAGCACACCCCCAAACTATGGAGACAGAACCTTATGCTCTGTGGCCTGTGAAGCTGGCTGTGTTTTCCCCTAATATACTTTTTTGGGTTGCTCTGGGATGATGGGCTAGGTAGAGCCTGTGTCCTCCCTGCAGCTAGCAGGGGCACACCTGCACTGGAGGTTTCAAAATATATTTTTCACTTATCAGAATCTACCATCAAGGCATTATTTACAATATATTAGTCTTACTATTTTATCCGTATTTGCCCCTTCTGATTTTTTATGCTTTTGTTGCCATGTATTTTTTCTTTTTATGTAATAAATGTAGTACTCATTAATTTTACTTTTAACAATTATTTAAAACTGAGAATGAGTGAAATATTTTATACCCACTTTTGCATTTATAATTACTAGTGTTCTTCCTTCTTTTGAATAGATTCAGATCTAAATTAGGTATAATTTTCCTATTAAATAATAAGTATACTTAACATTTCCTACACTGCAGATGTGGTGTGAGTGATCCAGATTTTCTTGTTATATATAGTTTTCATTTAAAGAATAGAATTCTAAGATACATTTTTATTATTTTGATTTTTTTAGTTAGTATTGTTTAGAACATCAACAGGGGCATCTGGTATATTCAGATTCTAATGAAAAGTTTACCGCCATCCTTTGTTTTGTCAGTATGATTAATGTTGTGGTGATTGTTTTGTTATATTATGTGTCTAGAATATAGATGGATAAGAGAAGAATGAAGGGAGAAGTGGGGCTTTCTTTATCACCTGAGGTTAGCAATCACAATTTTCAGCAGTATCACTAGAAATCATGTTGGAATTTGGATTGCTTCCCCTCTCCATCGATATGGAGATTCTTTTCCCCTGTGTGGTGAGGGGATGCTAGGTTTACTGGCAGTCAGAACTTCCACCACAACAGAGGGTAGTAGGTATCTTCATTGCATCAGTGTGAGGATTCACTTTCCTTTCACAGCCTGGTAAGCTAATGTAAGGTTAGTGAAAGAAAAGCCTGTACTCCCATCTTTTTCCCAGACATCAAAATATAGACCCCAGAACATAAAAAGAGGCCACATGAGCTAGTTGGATTTGACATCCCACCTGACAAAAGAAGGTAGACTATCCCACTTTTTCTCATTGGTGAGTTTTAGACAGAGCCAGCTAAATGAAGGATATAGATGATTCTGAATACCATTAAATAAAACCAAAAATGTCCCAAATAAAAAGAAAAGCCTTTATTATAACAAGATATAAAAACTTGTGCACTTAAAAATGAAAAGATAACAGATACAAACATGAAATTAAAAAAGATATAAAAAATGTCTCAGCTCAGGTATATCACACATACTGTATGTAAATAAGGCAACAAGCATGGCTTGTAGAGACACATATTGAGTGGATCTTCTCTGTTTATTTGTGTGTTCCATCGCCTCATTAGATTTGCTTGCAAAATGCAACTTCAAATATAAAAGTAATAAGAGTTTTAAGACACCAATATAAAACATCTAAGACTATGGAAGTATCAGGAAGACCATCATACACTGACTTAAATAAGCACACTATTAAGCTATGAGAAGCCAGTTGGTCCCCTCTCCTTTGTCATATTCTATACATTAGTAGCAAGCTATGAGAACTGACTACCATAAGAAGATGAAATTAAATGAGATGTGAACAGAAGATACTAACTATAAAGTTTACTAAGTAAGGATATGCCACATCTGTGAAGTTGATACTGATCCTAGTTATGATAACAACTTTCCTATAAGCAAATGGCTCTGCCTTCTCACTCACTGACTTTCTCCATCTCCTCAGAATGAAAACAGAGTGAAACTAGAGAAAAGATAGTGAACTAAAAACTGGCATTAAATCACAGTCTCTGAGACATAGAATCAAAACACATTGTTAACTTAGTGAAAAGAAAGAAAAAGAGCTCAGAAATCAAGTAAATTCATACAAGAAAACCAGAAATCCCAGAGAAACTACAGAGCCTAAGACAATGCAAAGAAAAGAACAAAGCAGTTTGGAATGCTAATACTGGATCCCAGGTTGGGGAGAACTGAGTCCCCAAACAGAAGGCAAACCCAAAGAGTGTGGGCAGTTCCAGGAAGAAACAATGGATTAACAATGATAGCCTCAAGAAAATCCCACAGTCTTGTAAGCTTCCAATACAGTGTGGGGTTTTTATTCACATAGCAATCTAGTATTGAAGAAGAAATCCACTGCAGTGCCCACCATATGTTGGAATGACATAATTAGGAACCATTTTGCATGGTGTTTTAAGTATGAGATACTCAGATGTCAAAGAACGACCACACCTCGGGGTTTCAAGGGCTACCAACCATAGTGGTGGGTGGGAGATGGCCATAAGAGACAGTCACAGAGAGGAGGAAAGTTAGTCTTGGGCTCTCTGAGAAAATTAAGCAGTGGCAAGCTCAGGCTGTGGAGGACACACATGATGGTCCTATCTTTGGTGGTGGGAAGCCAGACTGGTTGCATGTTTTTCTGAGAAGGCTGACTCTGAAAGTGCTGAGAGTAAGTCCAGAAGGCTACTTGGTCCCCTTGTTGTTTACTTCCAGGGCAGAGCTTAGTGATCTGTTTGCTTTGTGCATCTGCCAGTGTGATTAGGTATATGGCTCAGTTTAGACCTTTGCTACATGCAAGGCTGTATGAGTGGAGGATCCTACAGTATAAGTGGAGCACAATACATGCCAAAGGACCTCAAACCTAGTCAGAGAGCTGTGCCTAAGTGTTCACAGCAGGACACAAACCCTGAAAACTTCTGTACTGAATGCAGCCCTGAGGCAGAGAATTTGCCTTTGACGTTGGCCAGTTGGAAAGGCAGCGTGGGACTTAGCATTCACTCAGTAACAAGTGAATGTGATAATAAAATAAGCCATAGCTGTGACTGATTATCCCTCTCTTGGTGAATTTCAATACAACAAGTCCCAGAAACTACTCACCTAAACACCAAACCTGAGCAATTTTTTAGACTTATTTCTTTTTTTGATTGTATTTTTGTTACTGATGTTCTTTTTCTTTCTTTTGTTTTATTCATTTTTCTTATTTTTGTTTTCATTGAATTGAGACAAAAATACAAAGGATCAATGAAGCAAAATGTTGTATTTTTGAAAAGAATAATATTGTTACCTCCTTAGCCTTACTGATTCATCCTTACTGAAAAGAAAGAAAAAAATCCAAACCAATGCAATTAGAAATGGAAAGTTTAAATCACAAAGAGGACTATGAAAAACTACTTCAAAACCTTATATTCCAAGAAATCAGAGAATCTATTAAAAAGTGAAAAAATAGACACATAAGAATCACTAATATTCAAATAAGGACATATGAAATCCCTGAATGAAACAGAGAAAAAAAAAAAAAAGAAACTCAGCCAAGAAATATCCAGGGCATATGGTTCTACCAAAGATTTCTACCAGAACTTTAGGAAAGATTTAATGTCAATGATTCCCAAACTCTTTCAAGGCACTGAAAGGGAAGTTAATGTCAAAGTTATTTCTGGAATCTACCATTACCCTGGTGGCAAAACTTGACAAGGCATTATAAAACAAACAAATAAAAAAAATGGCTAGAGGCCAATATCCTTAATAAACATGGATACAAACATCATCAACCAGAACACTGATATATAGCATAAAAAAGATCATATATCACGAGCAAGTTGGAATTATCCAAAGGACACCGGACAGGTTCAACATATGTAAATCAATAAATGTAATACATCACATGAAGAGAAGCAAGGGCAAAATTTTAATGATCATCTCAACACATGCGGAGAAAGTCTTTGACAACATTCAGTATACAATCATCATAAAAAAAACTCTGACAAAAAAGAATAGGACCTTTTCTCAACTGATAAAATCCATCTATAACAAATTCGATTTCAACATCATATTAAATGGGGAAAACATGAAAGCATTTCCTCTAAAATCAGAACAAGACAAAGTTGTTGGCTCTCTTGATTCTTGTTAAATATAGTACTTAAAAATTTAGTCAGAACAATCAGGCAATAGAAAGAAATAAAAAGATACATGTGTAAAAGGAAAAAAAATCAAACCTTCCTTATATACAGATATGATCCTTTACTTAGAATGCAAAGAATACCCACCACAATAGACGCTTAGAACTAACAAATTTAGAAGTTAGCAGGATATAAATTCAATACAAAAGATCAATGACACTTCTGTATACCAGTAATGAATCCACCTGTAATAAGATCAGAAATTAGATTAATTTTACATGTCTATATCTGTTAATGTAAGCAACCATTTTAAAGATAACGATACGCAATATTGCAACCATTGTCAAGTTTCTATCATCCGATTTTGTAGAACTGCAGTGTTACTGTTGCGTATTTAGTCGTTTGTTTGTCTCTTTTGCTTGTTGTTTTGGTTTTATATGTCTTTTTTTCTGTTTTTTCTTCCCTAAAATAAAAAAAAGAAATAATAAACTGGTTCTAAAATTCAAAAAAAAAAGTAAGATCAGAAAATCAGTTCCCTTTAGAATAACTTCAGAATGCTTAAATTCTTAGGAATTACTCCATCAAGGAAATGATAGAACTCGGTAATAAAAAATAAAATGATTTGAAGAAAGAAATGAGAGACTATCAGAAAGTGGAAAGACACCCCCTGTTCCTGGATAGGCAGAACCAATATTGTCAAGATGAGCATTGTACTCCCAATATAAATACCAACACCATTCTTCACAGAACAACAACAACAACAACAACAACAACAACAAAATCCAAAAATTTTTATGGGATTCAGAAAAGACCCAGAATAGTGAAATCAATCCTGAGCAGCAAGAGCAAAGCAGGAGGCATTATAATTCTGGACTTAAAATTATAGTAAGTGATGAAATCAGTGTGATGCTTATGTAAAATGGACACAATGATCAATGGAATAGAATTGAAGATGAAGAGAAAAACTAGGCATCTTCAGTTATCTGACCTTTGACAAAGGGCCAAAAATTTAACTTGGAGAAAAGATAGCCTCTTAACAAATAATGCTGGGGAAAGTGGTTGTCCACATGCAGAACAATGAATACAGACCTGTATCTCTTACCTTGTACTATAGTAAGTCAAAATAGATCAAAGGTCTAGATATAAAGCTGAATTTTCTGGAAGCTAAAATACATAAAAGTCTTAAAAACACAGGCATGGATGTGGACTTTGTAACATAATCTCAATTGCACAAGAAATAACACCAACAATTAGCAAAGGAGATTATATTTAATTAAAAATACTTCTTCATAGCAAAGAAAAAATCAACGAAGTGAAGAGACAACCTAAAAACTGGGGGCAAACTTGTCAGTTACTCCTCAGGCAGAGAAATAAAAACTAGAATATACAAAAAAATTAACTCCCCCAATAAAAGACCTAATAAATAGAGAGAAATTGAAGTGTTCTCAAAAGAACAAGTATAACAAGGCAATAAGTATGTAGAAGGTGTTCAATATCTTTGTTTATTACAGAAATGCAAATCAAACCGACACCATGAGTCCATCTTAGTCCAGAAAGAATGGCTATGTCTTCAAACACTCAAAATGTAACAAATGCTGGTGAGGCTGCGAGTGGGAGACTTCTACATTGTTGTTAAGATATTGCAACCACTGTGAAAATCAGTATGATGATTCCTCAAAACTCTAAAAATAGGAATGCCACTCTACCCTATTCCTCTTCTAGGTACATTTCTGACATATTTAAAGACATTTTATTACTGTGATACAAACATAGTCCTATTTATAGCACCATGACTTATAATAGCTAAATCTTGGAAGTGACTTACATTCTCATCAGCAGATGAATGGATAAATATAATGTGTTATACATACAAAATAAATTACTATTCAGTTATATGGAATGATAAATTCCTGTCATTTGTAGAAAAATGTATTCACTTTGTATCCATAATGCTGCATAAAATAAGTCAGATACAGAAGATTTAATATTGTATGATTTCTCTTATATGAAAAACCCAAAGTGCAAATAATTCAAAGAGCAAAATAAAAAGTAGATGATAAGAAAAAGAAAGACAGACTAGAGGAGATGGGAAGGGGATATAGAAATGGAGGAAAGAATTCAGGTAAGAGGAGGTAGTAAGGATCAAATATAATGCAAATATGCCAATTTCCCCAACGTTAATCTACTGTTTTTATTATACATCACAAATACAAACTATTAGAATATTTTTGAAAAGAAACAAAGAGAAACCATTGATTTTCAGGCAAAATGATTTACTAAAACACTTGTAAAATATAAAATAGTTAGAACTTCTTTATGTAGTACTTGGGCCACATCCCCCTAATTGTGGTGAATTGGGAACTATCCACAAGTATACTATGATAAAATTTTTCACACAATTCCTTAGGACTTTGTGGTAGTGAGCAAAAATGACTCTTATAAGCAATCATTATTTCAGTAGTAAAATCTTTCAAATAAATACATTTTTTAGTTTTTGTACAATTTTATTTTATTAGATACTGCTGTAAGGTATTTCCATTGGTATTTTTGAGTACAAGCATGTAATTCATATTTAAAATTTATTTGCAGTCAAAGGGAATTGAGAATCTAAAATCACACTAATCATGATTTACTTCAGTGCTCTAAAAGAAATAAGATCTTCCTACTATATACTTGATTGTAACTATCCTTGTTTATGAGATTTACTGATCAAATATATGAAAAAACATTTCAAAAGAAATTTATGATAATATTTAAGAAATTTTTGAATAATTTTATGTCATTCTCATTTCCCTAATGTTTTGCTTCAAAGAAGAAAGCTTATTTTGTAAAGATCAAGGTGAATTATTCTGGATAACATAGTTGATTGTTTCAACGTGTTCAAGTGCAAAAATGACATATACACTTAGCAACAGAGAAAATGAAAAACACAAAGGCAGATCTGATGTATATAAAAAGTTTGATTCTCAAAGGCCCACCATGCGAGTAAAATATAAATCTAGCATGTAGCCATTATGTGCTAGCTTCCAACTTACTATCCAATTATAAAAATGTCATTCACCATCTGTCAGAAACCATGTATGGGCATTTGCCTCTATGGCTAGTCACTGCAGGGAGCTATCAGCATCACCATTACTTTCTTTAATGACTACCTTCTCTATGTGCACCACCTCCAGCAGCTTGGATTCATATCATTCATTATTGTCAGCCTACCACCAAGTGAATAGAAGCTGTGTCTTATGCTTCTATTTCTATTATAAGTTGTTCTAAAACACCGACTCTTAGTCAATAAACATACAGAGAGTGGATCCATCGGTTAGACTTCCTCCAAGGTGTATTTTATATAAGATGTATTTATATTGCTATTGAAAATTTACACTTTTTCAAAATATGGCGCCCTAAAATATATTTTTACTGCCAAGATGATGGCTATACATAAAAGGATTGATAAATGAGTCAATATTATCCTTACTCACATGAACTGAATGGTTTTTCATAGCTAATATTCTTTTACCATACTTAATTTAGGCCAGTGTATCAAGGGCTTATGAATATGCATACATGAGAGTGTGTATATATGACAAAATAGAATTCTTGATCTGAAGAGAACTTTTCCAAAAGGGAAAGTTATGCAGTTAAGATTGTGATCTATCTGTGATTGCGATCTATTTTTATCATACATTTATAATCTATCCATCCATTGATCTATCAATTAATCTATCCATCTGTGTATCTGCTAATGTATCCTTCATACACTAGAAAATGAAGATCAAATGCTGTTGAGCAAAATATGTGTATATGTCTTTATCATACTTACTATTTCAGCTCAATTATTTTGTAGTGTAATAACACATTTAAATACTTTCACCAATGTACTGAAAAGAAGGTGTCTCAGAATCTGTTTTGAAAGGACAAGAAAACTAAAGAATAGAAGGAAAAAATTGAAACAAAGCTTTTGTAAATAAAGAGGAGAAATGGGACTGAAGGGAGGGAAGGGGAATGGGAAAAAAAGAAGAAGCAAAATATATCATGTACTGGTGCAAATTCCCTATGATGAATGTTATCATTATGTATATCTAAAGTGTACCAATTAAAATGGAAGAAACACATTTTACATGTAGTAAACTCCAAATTTCTTACTCCAAGTTTTTTTTGCTTGTTTGTTTTGGTGTGTGTGTGTGTGTGTGTGTGTGTGTGTGTGTGTGTGTCTGTGTGTGTTTTGCAGTGGTGGGAAATGAATCCAGAGCCTTCCACAAGCTAGGCAAGTGCTCTACCACTGAGCAATATCTTAAGAATTCTGTCTTTAATTCTATTGATTCTATTGCTGAACTCTTCATGCTTATCTATCATGTAGTCTTCAAACTATGAGGTTTAGTGAAATATGACTAGCACATTGTGTTTTTAATTGTGCCTCTAGTAAAAGAAAACAGGAAACATGAAAGGAGAGAGGAAAAGAGAAGAGGTGAAAAAGAAAAAAGTGGGAGAAAGAGAAAGGGTGGTGGAGAGGGAGATTCAAATGAGAATAGGATAAGAACTTTTAATTTATTTATTCTATAAGTAATAAAATAAGTTTCCCATTACTGTCATCCAGTAATAACCTAAAATGTTTTTTTTATTTATAGAGTTCAATGGAAAAACACAAAATATTATCTAATGACACAGTTAAGTGAGTAGTAAGAGTACACCAAGTTTTTGCACAGTGTGTGGCAATCTTGGCAATGTAGATTTTTTTCTTTGTATAATTTTTTAATAACCAAAAAACAAACATTTTTAAAATTAGAAAATAGTGGTATTATTTTGCTTAATATGTCTTTATATTGAATATTTAATGCTCATGAATTACTCATTGGATTAATATTAAATAAGCATTAAATATTTAAGAATACTGAGTTTCAAGGAAAATTCAGTTGAAAGACTTCATCAACTGTAGAGCTCTTAAAATTAATTAACTTTATTGGGCTTTGATTTTAAATAATATAGGTCAATCATTACAATGAATTGACTGATAAAAGAGAAAATATTATATTTAGAAAAAATGTGAAATTCTAGAACCAAATCTAAACTGTTATATTCTGCCTGAATTCATTGTTTATACTAACATTCATTGTTCAGAAAGACTCATTTGATAGTGTATAGTTGATTTTGCAAAGAGTCAGAAGTTAGCATTATAATACTGGAATTATAAATCTACCGAAAAATAAAAAATGATAATTTTATATGACAATAGCTATGAGACATTTGTGAATGGTATGGAAATATTTTTTGTTAAAAATCTTGAGACTAGAGAGAACAAAAAATGATATAAACAAAATATATGTCAAAGTGCCTTTTGATACAAAGAGGCACACTGCTTAATAGATTTGAACTCATATGGAATCAATTCATGTTTTTAGAAGATTCCTTGTATTATCCTAAAATTTGGTGATATACCAGAATATATATATATATATATATATAATATGGGTAATTTTGTTGGTATAATTTCAGTAAATATTTGCCTAAAATTTTGGAATATATATTAGGGTTGACGAGGCACTGAGAAATTCTGCAAATCTGGAGTTGGACTGGTTGATCCAAGTTTGGCTCCTCCATGCATCTGTGGTCTGATGACACTTTGACTGAAGCCTGACTGCTGTATAGTATTCTAATTCACATGATGTCTGATGTTTGGTTAATTTCTGTGGAGACAATGGGAGCCTCCACTGTCTCTCATCATGCTTGCCTGGCAAGCATGAGATACTGAGCTTGATTTCCAAAATAAATAAATAAATAAATAAATAGGTGCGTAGTCTCTCATCTTACAGCTGGTTGGCCTGGGCTGCTTCTCATCTTCCCATGGTGCCTGGACCAATATTCCATTACAATGAGTTGAGGCATGCAAGACTTCTTGAGACTGTGTTTTAGGTGACAAGAGAAATCAAAAGCCCAACTTGTACTCAAGAAACAGGAAAAGCATAGCAGTTTTATTTCTAGATAGGAAACATGAAAAGGTACACTGAAATATCAGTGACTGCAGGGAAGGGAAATATTTCAATAACTTTTTCGATCAATCTAGCATTTTATACTATGAAATATTTATATCACTTGGTAAGCTATTAAAAAGAAGGCTGCACATTACAGTAAATTTTGTAATCTCATAATCACCCCCATAACTTGTTAAATATATGCACAGTACTGTTTAAGAAACTAACATATCCTGACATGGTATGACTTTATTTTTGAAATGACAAATTAGTCTCAAAATATGAGAAAACAAAAATACTGAAGTTTGGAAGTGACTGTCAAAGCCTCTGCCACAGGAAAAAGAAAGTTGCAAAATCATTTATTTGTAAGTGTGAGCTATAACAGATAAAGTCACACATTTGTAAAAACAAAATAGTTTCAGAAATGATTTGGATAACTATACATTAAAATTAGAAACCTGTAAGTTGTAGAAAGGCTCCAGGAACTTAGCAACACATACCCTTTTATAAATTTATACTATCTTCCTATCAACTTAGGTAAACTAGACTTTACCAAGTCGAGAAAAATAATTACTATGTCAATTACTATAATAATGACTGTAATTTATAATCATGACCAGAAATGGAATATCAAATGCTGAGTATTATTTGAAGAGATTTTCTTAGTAGATATGCACAAGCTACTACATTGCAGACAACATATATATGTGTATATGTACATATTATATATGACTATGTCTATATGTTTATATATATAAATTTTATGCATAAATACTGTATTTAGCATTCTTTATATCTGACCTATGTTTTAGTTTATTGCATCATTAATTATATCTAGTGTATCTTATACACATTATACTAAATATAATTAAACTTTTGAATATTTTTCTTTTTATTTGTAACACATTTCCTTTGCTTTTAAAATAGTTAATTTATTTTTATTATTAAATGTTTGCAGTACTTAATAATTTATTGTGAGTCATTTGTACATGTGGATAGCATATCTTAATTCTTTTCTGTTCCCTTACCCTCCTGTCCCTCCCTGGTCCCTCTAACTCTTGATCTCCCACTTGAAAAGCTCTACTTCCATTTTTTCTTCCTTTCTTTTTAAAATTGTGCTCCCTTCTTCCCTCTTTCCTCTATCTTTTGTTCTCTTTCTTATTTGAAAAGTATCTCCCTACTTATCGTCTATCCCTTATTTTCCTCTTTATTTTTAGGTTGGGTTTCTCATATGAGAGAAACCTTGCAACATTGAAACTTGTCTGTCTGATTGATTTCACTCAAAGTGATGGTCTCAAGGTGTATCCATTTACCTACAAATGTCTAAAATTTATGCTTCTTTATGGCAGACTAGGACTCCATTATGTATTATTATACCAAATTTCTTTACCCATTCTTCTGTAGATGGACATGCAAGATTTTCCAAGATTTAACTATGATAAATTTTGCTGCTGTAAACATAAGTATACACATATCATTATAATGTAATGACATTAACTCTTAAGGAAGACTCAAAATGAAATACCTGGGTCAAGGAATTTTTAGTGTTAGCTTTTTGAGGAATATTGATACTGTTCTCCAGAATGTTCAACATTTTTGGCCATTGATAAAATGCAAGTTAAAACAATAATGAGATATCTTATTCCAGAAAAATGGCCATCATCAAGAAAACAAATAACAAAAGCTGCTGAAGCTGAGAAAAAGAGACACTTGAATGCAAACTGTGACATGTTCCTTTTTCTAATCAGCATCTTCACATATAGCTTTAAATTAAGCTTGTATTGTTTTTGGGTTATTGTTTTTTAGTTTGCTTATATATCAGGGATTGCCCCTTTATCATATATTGGCATTTCTTTTTGTGTCTCATTATATTTATGGTGGACACTGCCTCAAAAAATTATTTGCAAGAATTTAAGACACAAAGCCAAGACACATCCTACTAGAGAAAATTTATTATTTGTTTCTACAAAATTCTTAGGGACACCACCAATGCAGGGACATAGTACAAGAAATGTAAACTTGGTTTAGAAATTGTGGGAACAAAGATATCATATTGTGAGGGCTGTTTCATTTATCTATTGCATTGAGGACTTAATCTACAGCTGTCTCAGTGCTCTGTGGAGAACTTTTCCATCTATAATTCTCATGTAAAAGTGATTTTTGTGCTTATTTCTAGGGTCCCCTTAACTTTTTATGGTCCTGTTGCAAAATCCCAGAGATCAAAGAGACCATTGGAGATTTTAGATGTATATCAGCCCAGTGGAACTCATGTCCAAGTGCTGGGCATTAAAATAAAGGAAAGATTCTAGTTTTATATATTTGGTTGAGGGAGTTGGTGTTTAGAAACTGGCAGGCAGGGGCTGGGGCATGTGAGGGTAAAGAAGAAAGACAAAGCAATTAATAATTTAGCCTTGAAGGAAAGCAGAGTCTTACGAATCCTTTGAGTACAAGATGACATAATCGCTGTTTATGGGACAGAGTTACCAATTTTATTTGAACCAGAACAAGAAGTTCTCCATCTGTAATTCTCATTTGCAGAGCTCTAGGATGTTGTTTCAATTACATTTGCTTTTTGAAGCCAGTAACCTACAAGTGTTACTTTTTTCTTAATATTCAAATACCTTTGGAGTTAAAAATCAGTAATTTTTGTACCTATTTCTAGTGCTACCTTAACTTTTTACTTTTTGCAGTCCTATCACTTTCCATGTATTTAAGATTTTGGAAAGTAATTTATCAAGCTTACTGCTTATTGATTTGATTTTCAATAATGTTTAGCTATGAAAATTACTTAAATAATCTGTGTGCTATTTCTATAACCTGAAAATTAATGTGTATATTTTTATTGAAATGAAAAAAGAATTAAAATTCTTAAATATATGAAAAAAGAGGAATGGGACTATTTTTAGGGAGGAGATGAACACAATATATAGAGAGGAGAAATTAATGAAACGACAAATGTAAAACAAACATTTTGTTAATTTTATCTACGTTTTATAATAAATATTCTTTGGACTTAAATTTTAATAGAACTATCATCTTCTTTTAAAAATCTGAATGTTAAATGTTCTCCTGTATTTACATGTTGAAGGTTGGTATTTAAGCTTAAATTAATTTCATAAATTAGCTATTCATGATCAGTTAAGAGAACCTGTACCTTGTATGACAACAATGAAATCTTTTATCTGCCATATCTTCAGGGTGAAAATGGGCAGTTTCAGGGTCAGTTATCTGCTTAGGTCTAACAGCAACAGCAACTAGTGTAGCTTAGGAATAAACAAACAAAAAGCATAGGAAAGATGTACATAGCTATTTGGATTGCCTGTTAAAAATACCATTAAATTCTTATTTTAGTTTATGCATATTTTGAAGGGTTCTAAAAGATATTGGTAAAGAAAAACATCACAGAAATTTGAGGTAACATTAAATTTATAAATACAAATTGTATTTGAAAGATTATTTTCCACTTACAGTTCTCTTTACTTTTGATTTTAGGGGTAAAAAAATGATTAAGACCATGTTGTTTCTTTCTTGGGGGTCTCAAATAATACAGATAGAATTAAATGAGATGTAATACATTCTGACATTTATTAGTCTTTTATAAATAGCTTAACCGAGGACAACACCAAGAACCAACCTCAGCAAAATAGCATTGCCATCTCTGAACTCCAAGTTATTTGGCCCTAACTATACCATAGCAGCACAGTTCATACCTTACATCACTGTTGCTGAAACTATGTAGTCGTCAGTCTGCTCTGCAAGAAAGAAAAGTTGGAGAGACTCTGGAGGAATTTCTAAAACAGAACTGAAGGTAAATCTTTTTATAGACACCTAAAATTTTCCCTTTATTTGATCATGTTTCGCTGATAAGGAAGAATAAACTCATTGGCTTTACACCATACCCCAAAAGAATTTCAGGTTTGGATTTTACATTATGATTCTTAGTCAAGGTACAAGCAAGCAAGGCAAAAGCATGAGGAGCTAATATTGGACAGAATTCTGTGGAATGAGGACCCAGACTATGTATAGAAGTTGCAGAGAAATGTTGGCACTACTGGGACACATAAATGGAAGTCAGTATTGTACGGTGCAAAGAACGTTGAATCTTGAGCAAACAGCTAACCCATCCTCAGCTACTTAATCAGCATAATAAAACAATACTTAAAATATTTAATTCGGTGTAGTTGTTATTTTAGACCAATGATTGAAAAATGAGCGTCCAAATGTTTGGCTTGCCCGGGACATATTGAGTGAAGGATTGTCTTGGGCCAAATGCACAGTGTATAGTATAGTTAATGTACATAATCAGCATGACTTTAAGTATTTTTTATTTTAACATTAAAAAAGAGGCCGGGTGTGGTGGTGCACGCTTTTAATCCCAGCACTTAGGAGACTGAGGTAGGAGGATCATTGTGAGTTCCAGACAGGCCTGGGCTGCAAAGTGAGTTCCAGGCCAACCTGAACTGCATAGTGAGATCCTGTCTCAAAAAATAGGGCTGGGGATTTAGCTCAGTGGCATAAGTGTTTGCCTGGCAGGCATGAAGTTGTGAGTTTGAACCCTGGCACCAAAAAGCAAACAAACAAACAAACAAAAAAAGCATTAAAAAGGAGATCAAACAACTTTCAGCTTCCAGGTTGGACACACCTGGAGTATTATATGATAAACACTTAAATATTAGGTATAGACAAGAGGAATTACAGTACCATAAATAGAAAATGATTGTCTTAACTTCATGATCTTTAGGTGCCATGAACAGTACAATTTTTTTTGGTTTACTATTCTCTACTTAATGCCTGTTCAGGTATATTTCTTTTAGAATTACGTACTTTGGGTATATTGCACTCAGAATGTTTAATGTTACTTTTGGGGCATGACTTTAGCATCTACATTTTAAGTAGAGTATGATGTCTTAATTATTTTGTCTTTATGTTTTTTCCATCCCCAAATCTGTGATATACATGGATTTCTATAATTAAAACGATCCAGGTTACAATCAGCCTACAATTAAATGTACTAATGTTTCCTGAACACATAGTGTTTCTATTTTGAGTGATTAAAAGTGATTTTGTCTGGGTAGATTTCATTTTTATTGTTTTCAAATAATGAGTCTGTAATACTATAATCACATTCCCCTGTCTTGTGAAATGGCTTCAGAGGTGTCTGAGACACAGATTGATTATTTCATGTGAGAAATTATCACTTTCCTTCCCATTTGGTCTCTTTAAAGCAGTTTCCTTTCCTTTTACTTTTATTTAACAGATAAACTAATTCTACTGCATCAAAAGGTACTTAAAAGACCATGGAAACTCTCATAGAAAGATGTTGAATGAAAATAATTACACGTACAAGAATTTTTATCTGGACTAATTTGCAATCACAAATTTGCCAAGTCTTACAGGTATAATTCAACGATGACTTGATTCTTTTTCCTTCAGTTTTCAATTTTTATTAGTACAAGTTTGCAATACATAGTGACTAAATTCCTCAGGCGGAGGGCTCTTTAAACTTCCCTCTATCTATGCCTTTTGCCTTTTAACTTTCTTTGTAGTGAACTCTCATGTGGACTCTACGATATTCTCCATCATTTGACATGAGATTCAGCCACGTGTCATTTGATTTGGTCAATGGTGTGTAGCTAGATATGAGGGAAGCAGGATTTTGAAATGGTTTGGCACACTGAGGTTACACTACTGACATTTCTACAAGCTTATGTGTGATGTGGCTGAAAGATTACCACCAGAGCTGCGTCTTTACCCAGCTTATGTCAGTTGACAATCTGCTTATTCCCAGACTTACAAGTGGCAGTTTCCTAACCCTCAGGTAAGAATGAACATACAACTCTGTTACCTGCGGTTGTGATTTTATGGTTTATTGCAGTCAGTCCCCCAACTGATACATGATGGAGAAATGCATGCTAAACTCAATGTTTCCTGTAGGTGGGTGTGACATACTAAAATTATTTTGTAAAATGATTTCTCCAAAATCACCCAAGAAATATGCATAGGAGTTAAAACTTATTTAGACCTAGAGAAAAAAATATCAAACACTATGAAGATTTATTCTTGAAAAAGATGACTTCATTTACTGACCTTTGAGTACCACAAATTACAGTATTTAAGGATCAAGAAATAGTGTTTGGGAATGATAAATATCAGCACAAAACCCTTTTTTAAAAGCATTCTCTTATACCATAGATGATGTAATTTATCTACATTACATTGTACACAAAATTATCCATACATTAAAATTATATTTGTAAAAAACAAGAAATTATTATAATCAGAGTTATGTGCAATACGCACAATTTTATTTCTCACATCTAAATCAGGAATTATTTCAATACATGCCTTCACCTAGTGCTTCATCAAGGGCACAAAGACATTTTTTCATAGTGCATTAAGCTTAAAACATGACTTTTATTATTATTTATGCAGAGCACACCATACACTTAGAACTGAAGGCTACCTATCAAGTATGATTTAGAAACTTGACAATGCCTGAAACTGCTCCTAAGTATCTTTCTCATTGTCTTGTAGTAAATCTTGAAATTACCCTATTAGAATATTCT
>RJWM01034329.1:0-11731 GCA_004363535.1 Dasyprocta punctata | reverse complement strand
GTGCTGGGATTAAAGGTGTGCACCACCATGCCCGGCTAGCATGAGCTACTCTTGACTCTGATAAGCTGCACTGTTGGACAGCAGGTGTCTCATATACAGATTATTTTGTGGGTTTCTTCTTTCTTAGGCTGTAACTCTGGTTGCCATAGGGCTTTTACTGGAAAGTGTTCACCTTTTCACCTGCAAAGATTTGATGGAATCAGAAGATAATTACTACATATGAATATCTGTAAAGGGCATGCTTTGCAAAAGAGACTTAGTTTTTGTGATCATGAATTGTGCTGTGTTCCCTTGATGAGTAAGAACCACTTAGCCCATTTGAAAAGCTTAGTATTTCTCTATTACTGGCTTGCAGGGCACAGACAAAGAAGGGAAGATCCACACTGTATGTGTTTGACAACAACCAATAAGCTTCTACTCTAGGAATAAAAAATGAAAAAGAAGTCTTCCTGTTTTTCTGTGGATGATCTTTGGCGTTTGCCATTGCATTTGGATTTTGGTCTCAGGTTATTTCAGGCTTTCAGCATCAACTCTTCAGCCTTCCCATTGAGATTCTTTAGCAGAGAAGGAGACTGAGAGGAAGGAGCTGTCTTAGTTACTTTGCCCATTACTGAGACAAAATACATGACACCCAAAGTTAAAGGAGGAAAAGTTAATTTAGCTCACAGTTTATAGAGGTCTCAGTCCGTAGTCAGCAGACCGTGAGGGAGGATGGCACGGCACATGGGCATCGCAGATGAGAACCGGTCCAGGCGAAGCAGGCAGAATGCAGTGAAACAGCAGCAACAGCAACTGACAGCAGCAGCCCTCTTTCCGTCCCTTATGTTCCCCCCAGGCTACCCACCCTGAGGTTGGGGAGCATTAACTCCCAGGGTGAGTCACCCTTAATCCCAGCATCACACTCTGGATGGAGCCACTTCCGGAAACTCCCACCTGTGACTTCACGAGGCTTTGAGGGGATATCTAGATGCAGGCTGTAACAGGCATAAGTTCTAGTTGGAAGTGGACAGAACTAGATATGGCAGGACTGGGGGTTCCCACATCAGTTGAGAAATCTTTGTTCCTCTGTATCGTCTGTCAGTGGTGCACATTTGGTCCTTTCCGGCCCTCCGGGTGGGGCTGAGGCTTCTGTCAGGAACAGCATCCTGTCCTGTGTGAAGCAGGTGATTCCGCTGTGGCCGGAGCCCTAACGTTCGCAGCTCAGTGCCTGCAGCCCCACTTCTCCCCATGCTGTGCAGTGGGCAACACACTGAGTATTATAGTTTATATCTACAGTATCCACTAAATGTCTTCTAAGTGTGAAAATCGAATGGTTTCTGTGGACCCTGTCTCTCAGCGAATTCATTGATGAGTTTAGTATCAGAACATGCTCTTAGGAGGTGGGGAGTTTTGGAGATGGGTTACTAGGGTCATGGCCTGGAAAAGTGTATTCTTGTTTGCCCCAAGTTTCCCGTCTTTCTGGCTGCCATGGTTTCAGTAACGTTTCCTCCATTAGCACATTGCTGTGCCATCCCAAACTGGGAACAGGGAGAACATGAACTGGAACAGTCAATGTGAACCCTACTTTTTAAGTTGAGGTTGTTGGAAACAGTTACAGGAAAGTGGCCCGGACATCTAATTATGCTAAATTTGTTAGAAGTCTAAATATGAGTTTTCAAACACACAAGTTGTGTCCTCCACACTGGGCTTCATTGCCATGATGGTAAATTCCAAAATTACCAAACATGTCCCCTGAATCCCAAAGTCATAGGATGTTTACAAATCACATAAAAATTGGAGAAAATGTTTAACATTGCCTGTGATGAAAATCAATGTTAGGGCACTCGCCAAGCAATATCTGGAGCAGTGCAATAAATGAATAAACTAATCAATAAATAAGTTTTGTATTTTATGCCAAAAAATTAGATATGTTACCAATTTAAATAAAGGAAGATGAAAGAAAAGCTGTGAAGGTCAACTTCAGAAGGGGCTGCCTGTTAAACCCACACTTTCAAGCTCCTAGAGGTACGGCACTCACGTGGCCATGAAGTTCATGTCTGAGTGCAGAGAGAAGCACCACTGCTCACAACTGCTGTACTTCACTGATAGTTCACAGACATTGTTCAGAAGACATGCTGAATGAGGTTCGACTTTGATTAAATCAGCATTACAGCGGGGGAAGCACAAAGTGTAGGTCTGCATGCTTATCAGTGGAAGACACGAAAGGGTTTTCTGTATAGGAAGAAGCAAGGAGGAGTAGATTCGATGTGGCAAAGTCGGGGATAATGGAAGGTAGCCAAGCAGCTCCTGAACCAGTGGCTTTTCTGAGGATGTTCTTGGCGTGACATTAAATAAGTTGCTATCTGCTGACTCAATGTGCATTTAATACTTTTTATTCATGTTCCTCTGCTCATTACCCTCCTTTACACCAGCCTACTATTTCTTGTGTCTGAGTTCAAGGTTATCATCTGGTGTCACTGAGCTACAAGATAATATGCCCCTCTTCCCCTATCTTCATTGTCCATAGATTTGTTCTTAGAAAAATCTTTATCCATTAGCATTTGAATTATTATTCATAAACCTTATTTAATGTTCAGTTATTTCTTTGAAACCAAATTCAAGTTCAAAATGCTTCCTAGCTAGAGTACCATCAAAGAAAGGAGGACTCAATTTTATGAATAATCAGGTTTGAAAAGAGATGTAATCTAAGACCTATCACAACCATTCATTAGCTACCTATCTGCCCCTGTATTTTTGGATGGTGATTTGTGGGCTCCCTTTATGAGCTCTGCTTTACAGTGCAGAAATACGATGTGGGTGACCCCGCAGGGCAGCCAGTGCTGCTATTCTGTTGTTGCTGTAGTGGTGAGTTGCAATCTAGCAAAGTTGCTGTGTGAAAATGTGCACATCCACATGGGTTTGGTGGCCAAAACATGGAGTTAAGAGTTGAAGGGATCAACCTCAGTTTAGATTTTTATGAGAGGAGCTGAGGTATCTCAGTCTGTGAGTCTTCACCTTCCTTCAAAAGCGTGTGTTTCTTTAGGAGGCAGTGACATTTGAGGATGTGCTTGTGAACTTCACCACAGAGGAGTGGGCTGTGCTGAATCCATCCGAAAAGGCGCTCTACAGAGACGTGATGTGGGAAGTATTTAGGCATATGACTGCCGTAGGTAAGGATGACCTCGTTTTCTCATTTGTACAATCGGACAGCATTGGTGCACGCTCATTGGTGCAGTTTAATTAAACAGAATGTTACAACACTTCGAAGAATATGTCAGGGCTGTTTAACTGTTTAACTGGAACCTATTGATTTTTTTGTAATAAAGTGACTTTTTATATTTCTCTGTCTACAATTCAGGAAGAACTTGGGATATCCAGCAATTTGAAGAAGAGTACAAAGATTTCTTAAGAAATCTGAGGTAACTTGTAGTCCCAAGCAAATGGCATATTCCTGAAGAGTCAGCATATGAGCAGAAATATTTCAGCTAAGGAAACTGTACAAATGGGGCCATATTCAAATTTAATCTCAAAAAAATTCTCCAGATGCCGGGCATAGTGGCACACGCCTTTTATCCCAGCACTCGGGAGGCTGAGGTAGGAGGAGGGTTGTGAGTTCAAGGCTGGCTTGGGCTACAACGTGAGCACAAGGCTGGCCTGAGCTACACAGTGCGACCCTGTCCCAAAAAACTAGGGCTGGGAGTTTGGCTCAATGGCTTAGAAGGCGCCTGTCCGGCAGGCATGTAAGTTGTGAGTTTGATCCCCGGTGCTGCAAAAAAATAAAAATAAATAAAATTCTCCAGAGATGCATACAGGTTGATTTTGTATAATCTGACAACTGAATACAGAAATATTCTAATATAGGATGCTGAGTTAGTACTGATATGTAATAAGTGACACTATCTATCAGTATTAAAAATTCTTTCATGATCAGCATCATGAAAATGTAGGAAACTACATTTAGATATTGTGTATAGGTATATGTGAAAAGAATAAATTTTGAATTTTGACAGGAACTCACCTTCAAGATATCTGTGTATATATGTGAGTATGACATATTGATTAGATAATGAATCACTAACCTAAAAACAGTATTCAAGATGCAAAAATGAATGGCAGTATTATAATAATGGAGGTTTTCAAAACATCCTGCAGAGAACTGAGTCCACTCATGGTTTAAAATTTTAAGAAGGCACCCTCATATATTGTTGATGGGAATGTAAAATAGAACCATTATGATAAACAATATATAAATCTCTCAAAAAGTAAAAATAGAAGTTTCCATTTGATATAGGCTCACCTTCCTGGGTGTGTTCTGAAAGGGGTTAAGATCATCGTATTTTAGTGACCCACACATACCCATGTTCAGAGCAGTATATGCATGAGCATTCACAATAACTGTGCTCTGGAAGCGAGTCACAGTATCTAAGCTCTGCAAACAACCTAGATGCTCATCATTGGATACTCGGGTGAAGAAAATGCAGGACAGGTACAACATGGTGCATTCTTGTAATCCCAGCACTCTGAAAAGCCAAGTCAGCAGAATGACAGCTTCAATTCAGCCTGAGCAAATTAATGATTGAGAATCTCTATCCAAATAAGAAATTAAAAAAGCCAAAAATGTTATTCAGTGCTAAGACCTGTGTTTAATTCTCAACAGTGAAAAAATGTGCTATATATTCAGCCATAAAAAATGAATGATACCATGTCATTTGCCAAAAAAAAAGATGAGACCCCATCCCTTAATGTTATGAAATAAGTCAGACAAAGAAAGTGAATTAACACTTTTTTTAATTTTAAAGATACTAAATCCAACAAAACAAAACAGAACAAAGCCAATCAAAGCAACAAAATTGGTACAGAACTTCAAAGCAGGATACTAGGAAAACAACTACTATAGTATACCTTGTTATCTTCACAATAGTTGTCCATTCCATCAGATATAGCAAAATCAAACCAAAACAAAACAATAAAACCAATCAAAACAGAACCTTGAATAAAGCAAAACAGTTAATCAGAACAAAACAGTTAGAACAATACTGGATTTCAAACACAAAATAGACGGAAACCCCCCATATATGCTATATTGCATACTGTCATCCTCCCAAGAGATGCTCAGACTGCTGGCCCCAGGCCTGCAAAATCAACCAAACAATACAAGCATTCAGTTGCTTTTTGTACCTTAGTTGCTACCAACTCAGCCTGTCCTCCAAACCAGCCAGTTGCTTACATGGGGTTGGGGGCGAGGGTGGGTTGATTTCTCCTCCCGCACATCAGTCGGCTCACAGGAGGCACTATCTGACTTTTCTCTTCCTGGGCTCCACATGGCTTGCGGGGCTTACCAGAAAGGCTGGCTACTTGGCTTCTTGGTGGTCTCCTCCTCTAATTATCACGTTTTCTCTTACATAATAAAAACCAAAACTAGGGCTGTGGATATAGCTCAATGGCAAAAGCGCCTGCCTGGCAAGCACAAGGTCCTGAGTTAGAGTCCCAGTACCAAATAAAAAAAAGAAAGAAACCAAAAATATAAATTAAAGAGTAAAATAAAGGAGAGGCAATAGAAATCAGAAAGGCTGACTTGTTAGAGGTGAGAAAGATGATGAGGGTAAGGAGAGAAGGGGAGAGTGATGGGTGGAAAGGTGTCAAAAATGATCAATCTATGATATGTATACATATGAGTCCCCTAAAATGAAACTAGACCTTATGTACTGTGAACGTACACCACTTTAAAATTCTGAAATGAAAGCCATCCTTTTGAGAATGGGTGTTTTGGAGACATCCTCCAGGGCAAGTCAGTTCATCATCAAAATTTCTTAGCAGGCATCAAGCCAGAACTTGTCTTCATAAATTATTAACATGAAGACTTTTTATTGAAATTGGTATTTTTGGGCTGGGTGTGGTGGCACATGCCTGTAATCCCAGCACTTGGGAGTCTGATGCAGGTGGATTGCCAGGAGTTTGAGGCCAGCCTCGACTACAAAGTGAGTTCAAGTCAGGCTGAACTACACAGTGAGACCCTGTCAAAAAAAAAAATTTTTTTTTTCTTCTTCTTGTTTTCTTTGCAGAAATGAAGAGGTAGCAAAATGCAATCGATATAAAGCTTGGAATCAACAGGAAGAAATAGTTCTTTGGGCTCCAGATGCTAATGTAGACATGCAACAAACTGTTTTAAAGCCAGTTGAAAGCCTTGCTTGTAGAAAGCTCCTGACTGAGCATTTATCACTAAATGTGCCCATTTTGCCTCATACTGAACTAAAGCCAGATGAGTATGTGGGATTTGATGACATGCTGAGTAAGTATAATGAACATGAAAAAACTTTCAGTGATCTCCAGTCCTTTCAGAAGCATGCCAGGACAAAGACTGGAAAGAAGCTTTATCAGTATGAGCAATGTGGGAAAACCTACTCTGAACTTAGTGAAAGAACTCTCCCAGGAGAGAAGACCTCTTTAGGTAAGGAAAGTGTGAAAGCCTCTAGCACACCCAGTGATGTTCAAAGACATGAAAGAAATCACAGTAATGGGAATCCACATGTATGCAAGCAAGGTGGGAAAACTTTTATTTCTTCATTCCGTATTCAGGTACATGAAAGAAGACATGTTGGAGAGATGCCTTCTGTATCTAAGGAATGTGTGAAAGGATTAGCTCATAGTAATGTCTTTCACAAAGATAAAAGAATTCACACTGGTGAGAAACCCTATGCATGTAAGCAATGTGGGAAAGCATTCACTACACAGAGTTACTGTAAAATACATGAAAGAAGTCACACAGGGGAGAAATCCTATGTGTGTAAGCAGTGTGGGAAAGCATTTAGTACACACAGATCTTGTCAAATACATGAAAAAATTCACACTGCAGAGAAACCCTATATATGTAAGCAGTGTGGAAAAGCATTCATGAAGCCCAGTCATTGCCAGGTACATGAAAGAATTCACACTGGGGAGAAACCTTATGCATGTAAGCAATGTGGGAAAACCTTCAATACACAGAGCTATTGTAAAATACATGAAAGAATTCACATGGGGGACAAACCCTACATATGTAAGCAGTGTGGAAAAGCATTCGCAACATATAGTTATTGTAGAATACATGAAAGAAAACACACTCTAGGGAAGCAATATGTATGTAAGCAATGTGGGAAAGCCTTCACTACACTCAGTTACTGTAAAATACATGAAAGAAATCATACTGGGGAGAAACCCTATGTATGTAAGCAATGTGGAAAAGCATTCACTACACGGAGTTGTTACAAAATACATGAAAGAAGTCACACCGGTGAGAAACCATATGTATGTAAACAATGTGGGAAAGCATTCACTACACACAAGTATTGTCAAATACATGAAAGAAACCACACTGGGGAGAAACCGTATGTATGTAAGCAATGTGGGAAAGCATTCAGCACACACAACCACTGTCAAAGACATGAAAGAACTCACACTGGGGAGAAACCTTATGTGTGCAAGCAATGTGGGAAGGCTTTCAGTACACACAGGTATTGTCAAATACATGAAAAAAATCACAGTGGGGAGAAACCTTATGTGTGCAAGCAATGCGGGAAGGCATTCAGTACACAGAGTTGGTCTAAAATACATGAAAGAAATCACATGGGAGAGAAACCCTATATATGTAAACGATGTGGGAAAACATTCATTACATACAAGTATTGTCAAATACATGAAAGAACTCACACGGAAGAGAAAGCGTATGTATGTAAGCACTGTGGGAAAGCATTCACTAAACACATTTATCATCAAATACATGAAAGAACACACACAAGCGAGAAACCCTATGTATGCAAGCAATGTGGCAAACGATTTGCTAATAAGTCCACATTTTGTAGACATACAAGATCCCATGCTGGGGAGAAACCATATGTATGAAAGCAATGTGGGAAAGCATTCAGCACACAGTGTCACTGTCAAAGACATGAAAGAAGTCACACTGGGGAGAAGTAAGCAATGTGGGAAAGCAGTCATTAAACAGCTATTGTAAACTACATGAAAGCTGCAGTGGGGAGATAGCCTATGTATGTTAGCAAGTGGGAAATCTTTCTGTACACAGTTAAAATACATGAATGTGGTCACACTGGGGAGAAAGTATGTACTGAAGCAATGTGGGAAAATATTCAGTATAGACAGGTATTGTGAAATACATGAAAGAAGTCACATTAGGGACAACCCCTATGTACGTATTTTAAAAACCTGTGAAAATTACTTATGTAGCAGGAAACTAGAAATATAAAAATCTTGATGTCGATATTTCATAAATTTTCCAGAAAATACAGGAAAATACTGCTAGGTGGAGATGTCCTACAGTGTATTCATTGTTTTTCAGTAAATGTAGATATCTGAACTATGTATCTATAGTCTTTACTGTAAGATATTGTTTATATAATTGTATGTTTTTGTGTAAACCAGTGTCTTTAGTTTAGCACGTAGTGTCTGCCAATTAAACAAGGTGAATTAAAATATTTTTCACTTCCAAGTAGGATTAGTATTTATGTAGTTTTTGTTTCATTTTTACAATTGAGAGGAATAGGCCATTAAAAATTAAATTTTGTTAATTATTGGGATTTTCCACTGGCTTTGATTTAGATTTTGTTGGAGTATATGCTCCATATTCTGTGTAACAAGGTATTTTTGAATTTGATGATATGTATAGAGACTTGCAAACATGGGTTGTCGACAAAGTTCAGTTGTTTTCACACAACTTGTAGATTAACAAATGTTACGTTTTTCATATCCTGACAAGATACCTGCATATATCCCAACAGAATTGTATATATTATATCAAGTACATGATTTTGCCTATTTTGCTTTCATGTTGGGAGTCAATACAGTATTACCATTCACATAAAATTTTATGTTTTCTCACCATCAGAATTTTGTTTTCTTGCTTATATTGAGGACTTTTAATACTGTGATAAATTTTCCACCACATGCACTGAAAATAAACCGTATTGCTGTGATTTTCTGATTACCACAGATCAGCAGGACCATAACTTGTCTCCAAAGGGATATTATGAATTATAATAAGTCTCTCCAAGAAATATAAATGATGGTATGATTTATCAGTAGCAACATTTTCTTTCTTTCTTCAACAGAAAAAAAGACAAATATAAGACAGACAAAAAGCAAAAGAGACAAACGACTAGAGTAAATGGTAAATGTACAACAGTAACATTATAGGTTTACAAAACAAAATGATAGAAATTTGACAATAGTTGCAATATTGTGTATCGTTAACTTCAAAATGGTTGTTTACATTACAGATATAGACATGTAAAACTGATCTAATCATATGAGTATTAACTGATCTTTCTCAACTAATACATTCAGCAGTATGTTCGTTTTAGTTATGTTATATATATATATATACACACACACACACACACAGATTTGTATCTTTTCCTTTTCCCTTCTTTTTTTTTTTTTTTTTTTTTTTTTTTTTGGCAGCACCAGGGAATACCTGAGTAGTACTCCATTGTATAAAAATACATCTTTTTTATCCATTTTTTGATTGATGGGCACTTGGGTTGTTTCCCAGATCTGGCTATTACAAATTGGGTTGCTATAAACATGGGTGCACAGATATCACTGTGGTATGATGTTTTCAATTCTTCTGGGAAAATGCCCAGAAGTGGGATAGCTGGGTTGAATGGGATCTCTAATCCTAGCTTCTTGAGGAATCTCCACACTGACTTCCACAGTGGTCGCACCAGTCTACACTCCCACCAACAGTGGAGAAGAGTTCCTTTTTCCCCACAGCCCCTCCAGCATTTGTTGTTGGTTGATTTTTTAATCTTGGCCATTCTTTCTGGAGTGAGATGGAATCTCAGTGTTGTTTTAATTTGCATTTCCTGAATGACCACTGATATTGAACATTTTTTCATATATTTATTTGCCATTTGTATTTCCTTCTCTGAGAAGTGTGTATTCATCTCAGATGCCCATTTTTGGATTGGGTCCTTGATTTTAGGGGCCTGATTTCTTTTAATTCTTTATATGTTTTAGATAGAAGTCCTTTGTCTGATGGACAATTGGATAAGATATTTTCCCAGTTGGTGGGTTTTCTTTTCATTCTGTTGGAGATTTCCTTTGACATGCAAAAACTTTTTTTAGTAAGATGAGATCCCAGTTGTTGATTCTGGAAAGTGTTTCCCGTGCAATGTGATTTTTGTTCATGAATTCTCTGCCTACTCCTGTGTCATCAAGATTTTTACCTACTCTGTCTTCTAGTAAGTTTAGTGTCTCTGTTTTAATATTCAGATCTTTGATCCATTTTGACTTTATTTTAGTGCACGGTGATAGGCATGGATCTAGTTTTAGTTTACAGCATATAGAAAGCCAGTTTTTCCAGCACCATTTGTTAAAGAGGCTATCTTTCTTCCAATGTACACGTTTGGCCCCTTTATCAAAGATGAGGTGGCTAAGTGTGCTTGTAGTTGTGGCTGTATCTTCTAATCTATTCCATTGATCTTCAGGTCTGTTTTGATTCCAATACCATGCTGATTTTATCACAGTAGCTTTGTAGTATAGTTTCAAGTCGGGGATTGTGATGCCTCCCGCCTTACATTTGTTGCCCAGAATTGCCTTTGCTATTCTAGGTCTTTTCTGGTTCCAGATGAATTTCAGGAATGCTTTCTCTAACTCTGTGAGGTAGGCAAGTGGTATTTTGATTGGGATTGCATTAAATCTGTATAATAATTTTGGGAGAATGGCCATTTTCACGATGTTTGTTCTTCCTATCCATGAACAGGGAATATCTTTCCATTTCTTCGATTTCCATCTTCTTTGATTTCTTTCTTTAGAGTAATGTAATTTTCACTGTATAGATCTTTTACTTCCTTTGTTAGATTGATTCCTAAGTATTTCATTTTTCTGGATGTTATAGTGAAGGGTGTGGTTTCCCTTATTCCTCTCTTAGTGACTTTGTTGTTTGTGTACAGGAATGCTATTGATTTTTGAGTGTTCACCTTGTATCCAGCTACATTACTGAATTTGGTTATTACTTTTAGAAGTCTTCTAATGGATTTTTGGGGGTCTTCTATGTAGAGTATCATATCGTCTGCAAATAATGGTAATTTCACTTCTTCCTTTCCTATCCTTATTCCCTTTATTTCTTTCTCTTGTCTAATTGCTCTGGCTAATATTTCCAGAACTATATTGAATAGGAGTGGTGATAATGGACATCCTTGTCTTGTTCCTGATTTTAGGTTGAGTTTTCAGTTTTTGTTCATTTGGTAGGATGTTGGCTGTTGGTTTACGATATATGGCTTTTATCAGGTTGAGGTAGAGACCATCTATTCTGATTTTCTGTAGGGTTCTTATCATGAATGGGTGTTGGATTTTGTCAAAAGCTTTTTCTGCATCTACTAAGATGACCTTGTGGTTCTTGTCCTTGGCCCTGTTGCTATGGTGTATTACATTTATTGATTTGCGTATGTTGAACCATCCCTGCATTCCTGGGATGAATCCCACTTGATCATGGTGTATAATCTTCCTGATAACTTGCTGTATTCTATTTGCCAGTATTTTATTGAGGATTTTTACATTTATGTTCATTAGGGAGATTGGCCTGTAATTTTCTTTTTTGGTTGGGTCTTTCTCTGGTTTTGGTATTAGGGTAATACTTGTTTCCAGGAATGAGTTAGGGAGACTTACTTCCCTTTCAATTTCATTGAAGAGTTTGAGGAGTGTTGGCATTAAGTCTTCCCTAAATTTCTTGTAGAATTCAGCAGTGAATCCATCAGGG
>RJWM01034328.1:0-13113 GCA_004363535.1 Dasyprocta punctata | reverse complement strand
GTGTGGTACATGTGCATATTCAGGATGCTGCTATCCGTAGATGACTGACTTCATATAAGAGGTCTGGTGTTCAGCACTCGGGAGGATGAGGTAGGAGGAGTGTTGTGAGTTCGAGGCTAGCTAGGGCTACAACTCGAGTGCAAGCCCGGCCTGAGCTACACAGTGCGACCCTGCCTCAAAAAAAATCAGGGCCAGGAGTTTGGCTCAATGGCTTAAGCGCCTGTCTGGCAGGCACAAAGTTGTGAGTTCGATCCCTGGTGCCACACACAGACACACATACACACACCCACAAAAGAGGTGTGGTGTTTGTCTTCTGTTAGCATAAGAGAAAAGCACGTGATGTGTAATAGGCAATAGGAGCACACATCTTTCAAAAACGGAAAGAAAAAATAGATTTAAAAAACCCATAGTGCCAGTATGGGAAAGGCGAGAATAAAGAATTCAGATCTACTGTACATATTAAACCACTTCCCGAGGTGAACACTGACATTATATACTAAAAACATGTACTAATAAAAACTATGAATCTTTTAAAATAACTTTGTTTTTTTGTACCAGAGATCGAACTCACAACCTCGTGCCGGCCAGGCAGGCTTAGGCCACTGAGCTAAATCCCTGGTCCTATTTTTTGAGACAAGGTCTCACTATGCAGCTCAGGCTGGCCTTGAATTCACTTTGTAGCCCAGGCTGGTCACGAACTCACAATGATCCTCCTGCCTCAGCCTCCCGAGTGCTGGGATCAAACGCGTGCGCCCCCACGCCCGGCTCTAGCTTTTGCTTTTGTGATTGTTTATTTTACCATCAGCACACCTACCTAGACACTGCCGGGTTTTTCCCAAGTGCGGGTGAACCTGGCGCTGGACAGCTCCTCCCCTCAGCACTGCCTCCCGAGGAGTTCTTCTCGAGACCCCAGAAGTTAAATCTCCCGCTCTTCGCGCGCGCCACGGCTCCCCCAGTCAGCTGTCAGAACGTCATCGCGCCCGCCCCTTTAGCTCCGCCCCTGCGAATTCCAAATAAAGGCCGCGGCGGTTTTCTCTGCCCCCGCAGAGGGTGCCTGCCTCTCCCCTGCAGCCCTCCCTGGCCCGCACTCAGGGCCGCGTTTCCTCCTTTCTGTTTTCTCTCCTTCTCTCTCTCTGGCGTCAGAGGACCAAGCGCTGCAGTGGGGAAGGCTGTGCGAGTCCCGGGGGTCGCCCCCGGCTCCAGCCCCCCGCGACCTGTCCTCCTCCGCTTCCTCTGCTCCCCGCCTCTGCCGGGCCGCGCCTGGCCCGCACCCTCCGCCTGCTGCCTCGGGGCCGCGGGACCACGCAGGTGAGCCGGCTCTCACTCCGGGCTTCCCGTCCCGCGCGCTCCCCGCTGGGGCGGCGGCTCCTCTGGGCTGCGGTTCGGCCTCTGTGCCTGGCGCCGCGTCCGGCTGGGCCGCCGCGTACATCCCCGCGGCCTCGTCCTCTGGGGCCCAGCCGCACGGCCGGCCTGCAGTAACAGGCAGGGCACCCGGGGGCCACTGCGCTGTCTGCTGCGCGCCCAGCCAGCCGGGCCTCTGTCCCGCCCTCCTCCAGGCCCGGGCGGCCCAAGCTCTTCAGGCCGCTCCACACCACCAGCCCCGCCCTGGCCCGGAGAGGCTTCCTGCTCCTCTCCCCCATCACCGCTTCTCCCTCCTGCTCCTCCTCCACCCTGCCATGGCCACTTTCCCGCCTGCCCACCCTACCCCAGCTCACGCTTCCCAGTCTCCCTTACCCCGTGCCCCCTCCTGCTTGCCGCCGCCGCTATCTCCCCCCGCCCCCCGCCCTCTTCCAAACGGCCCTCACTCCAGCTCGCCTTCCTGGCTGCGAGGCGACGGCACCGAAGCCTTGGTCCATCTTCATGGCCTTTTTTCCCCTCTATCCTTTCCCGTATCTCCCAGCACTTAGGGTCCCTCACTGCCTACTCATGTAATTATGTCAAAGACTTCTAACTTGTGATTAATTCCTATGACTTCCCAATAGCTGTCTTTGCTTCAATAACTATCTTTGCTCTTACAGGTATACAAGGTTTTATTCCTTTGATTCTTATTTCCAGAGATCTCTGTTGATTAGCCTACCAAACGTTCACACTATTTATATTTACAAATGTAAAAACTATGCAAGAGTTATTATAATTCAAATTGGCCAAATATATTTGACTGCATTCTGATTGGATAAGGTGTTTGTCTGTTAAGCTATTTGTGTTTCTACGTCCAATCTATACAGATCGTCAATATGTTTTTGTGTTTGTCATATCCATGAACAGCTGTGGTTTTTTTTGTTTGTTTGTTTGTTTTTGTGGGGTTTTTTTGCGCTCAACAGTTTTTTTCCTTTCCCATTTTTGGCTCATTTGGTCAACATTTAATATGGGTTATACATCTAAAAGCATGCTTCCAGCCGGGCGTGGTGGCGCACGCCTTTAATCCCAGCACTCGGGAGGCTGAGGTAGGCGGAGCGTTGTGAGTTTGAGGCCGGCTTGGGCTACAACGCGAGCGCAAGGCCGGCCTGAGCTACACAGTGCCACCCTGCCTCAAAAAACCAGGGCCGGGAGTTTGGCTCAGTGGCTTAAGCGCCTGCCCTGGCAGGCGCAAGGCTGTGAGTTCAATCCCCGGTGCCGCAAAAAAAATAAAATAAAATAAAATAAAATAAATAAAAGCATGCTTCCACCTGAGGTGTCAGCTGGTTAAAATGATACTATAATTGGTTGTGTAAATTTAATATATACTGTCATTTATGTCTCATGACTCAAGAGGTTCTCATTGTTCAAAAATAATATGCAAAAAGCTGTAATTGGGTTTTTCATAAGTCATCTACATGAAACTTTTTTTAAAATTATTAAACTAATTCAAAGAAATTCTTTGAGGTGGGGCGAGATATTGGGTAAGACTTCAACTGATGAATAAGAAAATGGCCACCTGGTAACATTTACCAGTTCTTGTTCATTGATCAGAGGCCCCAATGATCTCCATGCCTTATGGGAGACACCCCACTAAAGTTATAGAACATATTATTCTACAATGTTCACATAGGGTTTTAGGATTCAAAGATGCTCTGATAGAAAGGTTGCATATGGCTAAGACAATTCATTAGTGCTGATCTTATGGTATATTAAATGTATTCATGCCTTTAAGCATACAAATCTTCTAAAATGTAAAATTGGGATTATTCACAATGACCGACATCTTCTTTCACATCCACATATCTGTCACTTTTTCTCCAGCTACTTGTGATAAGAGGCTTAAATCAATCCAACATGAAGTCACTAGTCCAATGATAAATTTTTTAAACAAAAATTGAGAGCTTGGCATGGTGAACTCCTGTAATCCCAGCACTCCTGGGCGGCTGAGGCCACAGGATCACTGCAAGATGGAGATCAGCTGGGGCTACCCAGTGAGCTCAAGGCCAGCCTGAACTGCATAGTGAGGCCCTATCTTAAAAAGACACACACACACAAAAAAAAATTATGTAATGTATATGTTACATATGTGCCACTATACTTGGAGATGAGCAGGTACATGGCCCTTTTTCCATTTAGGATCTTTTTCATATCTCCTCTCATTTATGCTCCTTTGATGCTGACCCTTTCACTTTTATCAAGCAGTTTAAATATGTCTTTGAATCCTATGATTTGGCCTATCCATATTATTTTAACATCCACTCTCACTCAGGTACAAAAGGCAAAACTTTAGCCAGGCGAGGTGGCACACGCCTTTAATCCCAGCACTTGGGAGGCTGAGGTAGGAGCAGCATTGTGAGTTCAAGGCCGGCTTGGGCTACAACATGAGTGCAAGGATGACCTGAGCTACATAGTGCAACCCTGCCTCAAAAAACCAGGGTTGGGAGTTTGGCTCAGTGGCTTAAGCACCTGCCCTGGCAGGTGCGAGGTTGTGAGTTTAATCACCGGTGCCGCAAAAAAAAAAAAAGGTAAAACTTTGTCAGGCTGCATGGGTGACAGCTGATAAAAAGCACAAGTTAGACCATGATCATCCAGTTGGAGTAACTGTCCTTCCCAATGCTGATCCCCAATGGGATTATCAACATAATGCAGAAGGTCCCAAACATACAGCTAGAATGTTGGAATGTATCCTAATAGGCCTCCACAAAATTTCCCAAAATCAGCTTAATTACCATAAGACACATGAATTACTTCAAAGACAGGACACAAATCCCACAGAGTTTATGTCTCATCTGACAGCGGCTTTTGTTAAATTTACAGATGTCAGACCTAACTCGCCTGAGGGTGTTCTCCTTGATTCACACTTTATCTCTCAGGCAGCCCTAGATATTCAGACTGGATTCTGATGGTCTGCCCTTTGCCCTCAAACCCTTCGTAGTGAACTGTTCGATGTGGCATTCTGTGTCTTTAACAGAAAGGCACAGCAACTTAAACTCCAAGCTAAAATCCGGGGCCAATATTTGGCTACAGCACTTGGGGCTCAACACGAGCCACAGCCCGTCGACAAGCCCAGGACTGGAGCCCCTCCGGGACCATGCTTCAAGTGCAACAAGGAAGGACAGTGCGTGAGCATGCCCAGATCCGAGGCCATCACCAGGGCCCTGCCCCATATGCAAGCTGGAGGGTCACTGGAAGATGGACCGTCCTCTCCACCACAGAGCGGGTAAGTCATCAACTTCCCCACCCTCACAGGATTCTCAGCCACCGTTACCTCTGGATTTGTCACTGACTAACTTGCTTAGATTTGCTGCTGATTACTGATCGGCTCAGGGCCTATGGCCCCCACCAAGGTGACTCTCTCAGAGCCCTGACTCTCACTGGACATCTCAGGTAAAACCCTTTTTTTCCCTATCGACACAGGGGTCTTGTTTAGTGTTTTACCTGAATATTCAGGCCAATGTTTGCAGTCCACAGTCTCCGTAGTGGGGGTGATGGCCAAGCATCGTGTCCTCTTCAGATAGGACTCATGCCTTGCACATTTCAGACTCTTTCACACACAACTTTCTAGTTATCCCAACCTGCCCCACTCCTCTGCTAGATAGGGACCTTCTCCTAAAACTCAATTTCACTTTCTCCTTCTCCCTACCTACAGCCCTCATTCTCCAAACTCACTCGCCTTGTGTCAGGGTTTCAGAACCTCTCCCCCCTCTTCCCTTGGTGATCCTGCTGTTTGGGACACTTCCAATCCCACCCGTGCTACCCATGACCCTCTGGTACTTATTCGCCTCAGGGATCCCTCTATTTTTCCTGTGTCCCATAATATCCTGCTACTCCCAAACACCAATGGGGTCTTAAGCCCATACTTTGTCACTTATTAACAAATAAGTTTCTCAAGATTACACTCTCCAGCCGGGCGTGGTGGCGCACGCCTTTAATCCCAGCACTCGGGAGGCTGAGGTAGGTGGAGCGTTGTGAGCTCGAGGCCGGCTTGGGCTACAACGCGAGCGCAGGGCCGGCCTGAGCTACATAGTGCGACCCTGCCTCAAAAAACCAGGGCTGGGGAGTTTGGCTCAGCGGCTTAAGCGCCTGCCCTGGCAAGCGCAAGGTTGTGAGTTCAATCCCCAGTGCCACAAAAAAAAAAAAAAAAAAAAAAAAAAAAAAAAAAAAAAAAAAAAAAAAAGATTACACTCTCCATGTGATAATTCAATTCTTCCTGTTCTCAGACCCAATGGAACCTACTGTTCAGTTCAAGACCTCAGAGCCATAAATAATGCTGCATGCTTATCCATCCAGTGGTCCCAAACCCCTGTACTATGCTGTCCCACACTCCCCCTTCTGCTACTCATTTCATGGTCGTGGACCTCAAAGATGCCTTCTTCACTAGCCCCTTACACTCAGATTGTCAAGACCTCTTTGTATTTACATGGACAGACCCAGACACCCTCGGGTCTCAGCAGCTCACCTGGACAGTGCTACCCCAGGGAATCAGGGACAGTCCTCACTTCTTCAGCCAGGCATTAGCTACTGACCTCACAGCTATTAACCTCAAACCCAGTACTCTCCTTCAGTATACTGATGACCTCCTCTTATGCGCTCCCTCTCATGCTATGGCTATACGACATAGCTATTCTTCTCAATGTTCTCTCCAGTCGTGGATACCGGGTGTTGGCCACTAAGGCCCAAATAGCTTCTCCAAAGGTCACATATCTGGGTCTCATTACTCACTCAATAACCACTGATCATAATGCTATCCTTAGGGACCTTCAGGAGCCAGTCACCAAGCAACAGGTTTTATCCTTTATGGGTCAGGCTTCTAGAATTTGTGAATGACTCATGGTCCAATGCTGGGATTATGGCTGTGAGTTCTAAATCCAAGTGAGTGTGGCCTGCATACAATATAAGGGACAGAAGGAGTCTTCTTTCTGTGCTCCTCTGCTTTTTGCCATTTTGCCCTTTTTGCTGTCATCACCTGCAGCTGCCATGAACAGCTGCCCCTTAGTCATGACAACCTGCCTTGGAGCCAGTTGAGTATGGTCTAAAACCTCCAAAAATTGTAAGCTAAATAAACCTTTCCTTCCCTAATTTGGGCATCAGATATTTTGTCTGAGCAATCATAGAAAAGTAACTGAGACAGTGGGAATGTAGACTTCTGCAACCACTGTGGAAATCAGTGTGCAGGTTCCTCAAAAAACTAGGATTAGCAGTCCCATTTGACCCAGCTATTCCTGTTCTTTTATTCAGAAGAACTAAAATCATCATACAACAGCAATATATATAGGCCCTTGCTGGGCGTGGTGGCGCACGCCTTTAATCCCAGCACTCGGGAGGCTGAGGTAGGCGGAGCGTTGTGAGTTCGAGGCCGGCTTGGGCTACAACGCGGTGCAAGGCGACCTGAGCTACATAGTGCGACCCTACCTCAAAAAAACCAGGGCCAGGAGTTTGGCTCAGTGGCTTAAGCACCTGCCCTGGCAGGCGCAAGGCTGTGAGTTTAATCCCCGGTGCCGCAAAAAAAAAAAAAAAAAAAAAAAAGTATATATATATATATATATATATATATATATATATGCCCATGTTTATAACCGCACCTCTTGTAACAATTAAGTCTTGGAAACAGCTCAAATGCCCATTAACCAAGGAATGTATAAAGATGTGGTATTTTAAAATATATACTAGAGTACTACTCTGCCAGAAAGAAGGATAAATTTGAGGCATTTCAATGTAAATGGATGCAATTTGAAACCATATTCTTAAATGAAAGAAACCAGACTTACGTGCGTAAACATCACATTGTCTCTCTGGTGTCAAAAACTGAAAGAGCAAATGAGGACCACAACATACATAAGACTGTGAAATGGCAAGAAATGGTTAAAAAAGGAGAGAAAAACTAGGGTGTGGGAAGTGGGAAAGGAAGGAAGGTAACATACAAAAATAACGATAAAAAAGGATAAAATGAAACAAGCTTCATAAACAAGGAGGGGACTATGGGTTCCAGGGAAGACAGTATTGGGAAAACAAGAGAAATTATAATACAATGTACAGGTAAAAATTCTCTATGATTATATGATTATGTGTATATCTAAAATGTACCAACAAACAAAATCATGTCAAATGGCAAGTCTGCATTAATAAAATTGTAGTGAGGAAACACAACCTACTGTCTCTAATACATCAAGTAGACAAAAAATCAGCAGTGAAATATTAGAAATGAACCAAAACTTGAACAAATGGTCTTACTAGATTTCTACAGATTTTTGCATCAAAATACATATTCTTTTCAGCTAAACATGGGACTTTTTAAAATACAGGGGACAAGCCGGGCGTGGTGGCGCACGCCTTTAATCCCAGCACTCGGGAGACTGAGGTAGGAGGAACATTGTGAGGTCGAGGCCAGCTTGGGCTACAACGCAAACGCAAGGCTGGCCTGAGCTACACAGTGTGATCCTGCCTCAAAAAACCAGGGCCGGGAGTTTGGCTCAGTGACCTAAGTGCCTGTCTAACAGGTGTGAGGTTGTGAGTTCAATCCTAGGTGCTGCAAAAAAACAAACAAACAAACAAACAAACAAAAAAAACGATGGAAACCTTGAATGAACAATATAGGAAAGAATAAGAATGCATGAAACAGATGCAAAGAAATACTCAGGAAATTAAAAATTCCATTGAAAGTTGGCAAAATCATTGAACAAACCTGAAGACTCTCAGACCTTGAAGGCAGAATGGAATTTAATGATTATGAAAAGCAAGATCTCTTAAAAATAAGATGGAACCAGGAAACAATTCAACAAGTACAGGAAGCCGGGCGTGGTGGCACACGCCTTTAATCCCAGCACTCGGGAGGCTGAGGTAGGCGGAGCGTTGTGAGTTCGAGGCCGGCTTGGGCTACAATGCGAGTGCAAGGCCGGCCTGAGCTACATAGTGCGACCATGCCTCAAAAAACCAGGGCCGGGAGTTTGGCTCAGTGCCTTAAGCGCCTGCCCTGGCAGGCGCAAGGTTGTGAGTTCAATCCCTGGTGCCGCAAAAAAAAAAAAAAAACAACAACAAGTACAGGAAGATGCAAGGAAAACCAGTATGAGCCTTATAGGTGTCAAAAAAAAAAATAAAAAAAAAACAGGAATCAACACAAATGACATAAAAAGGTTATGTGCAGCAGTAACAGCAGAAAATTTTCAAACAATGGCAAAAGAACTTTAGGCATAACCAAAATAAATTTACATGTAGACATATAATAATTAAGATGCGAAAAATTCAGCAGAAGAATGAAATACTAACAGCTGTCAGAGAAGAAACAAAGCACCTATCAAGGGAAGCCCATGACAATCATGGCAGAGTTCACAACAACAAAAAAAAAACATCCAGTCAAGAAGAATTTGAACTGCAGTATTTCAAGTGCTGAAAGAAAAACACTTCTAACCCAGATTGGTGTAGCCTGTAAAACTATCTTTCTAAATTAATGCAGAAATCAAATACTTTTGTGACAAAGAACAACTAAAGCAATTCATGACCACCAAACCAACACTACAAAGAGTAATGAAAGATTCTACAGAAAGTGATAAAAATGATGTTAGGGTTTATACATTGTGTCGACTTGAGAAGTGTAGCTTAAGTAAGGCAGCAGCTCTACATCCTGGGGTGTAAAGCATAAACAGTTACCTGGCCATTGTGTCAACTTGAGAAGGTCAAAAGTTTAGCTGAGAGTCTCAGCAGGGAGCCAGGGGTCTTACTTGGTAAACATCCTCATCCTGTACAAAGGGAGGCAAGGATGTTTGTGAATGCTACACCCACCTTGTGGGGAGGGGTGTCCTGTGTACTATATAAGGGAGGAGAAGAAGCTTGCTCTCCCCTCTTTTACTCTGCCTGCTTTTGCCCTGCTGCTGCCTTAAAGTGTTGTTCCTGTGCCATGCCACCCTGCCTTGGAGCTAGCTGATTGTGGACTGAAACCTCCAAAAACTGTAAGCTAAATAAACCTTTCCTTCCCTAATTTTGGGTGTCACGTGTTTTGTCTCAGCAACAAGTAAAAAGTAACTAAGACAAATGACAATTCTAAGAACAACAACAGAAAGAAACCATCAGGCATGGCAAGCACTTAGAGAGAAAAAGACAAGAAACAACAACTGGAAGATAACATCACAAAGACAAGTCAATACAAATCAGTTATGACCATCAATGTAAATGGTCCCAATTCACCAATCAAAAGAAACAGAATGGCACGGTAGATTAAGAAACAAAATCCAACAATGTGCTGTATACAATAAACACATTTAACTCTAAAGGAAATTCATAGACTGAAAGTCAAAGGGTGGAAAAAATACTCCACGCAACAGGAAAAAACAAACAATCGGGGTAGCTACTCTGTTTGCAGAAAATGTGAACTTCAAACCAAAACTGATAAAAGAGATAAAGAAGGTCACTACATACTCGTCAGGGGGAAACTTCAAGAGAAACAGGTATCAACTGTAAATACCTATGCACAAAATATGGGTGCACCCGACTATATCAGACAAATATTAATAGGCATGGAAAATCAAATAATCAATAACACAATTGTAACAGGAGACGCCAACACTCCATTGTCAAAAAAGACATAGATCAACTAGACAAAAAAATCAACTAAGATTACAGAACTGAACCAAACTTGTGAACAAATTGACTTAGTAGATGTGTACAGAGTGCTCCACCCAATGACATTAGAATGCACATTCTGCTCAGCTGTACATGGGTCATTCTCTAAAATAGACCATATATTATCACAAAGAACATGTTTAAGTAAGTGGAAAGGAATTAAATTATCCCATGCACATTATCTCACTATAGTGCAATAAATTGGAAATTAATGACAAAAGAACCACAAAAACTCCATAAACACATGGAAATTGAATAACACGCTCCTAAACAACCAATGAGTCACAGAAGAAATTAAAGAAAAATTATACAGGATCTACAATTGAATGAAAATGAAATACCACCTACAGGACCCTGTGGGATGTAAGGAAAGCAGTGCTCAGAGGGAAATTTATAGAGGTGAATTCTCACATCACGAAAATGAAACAAATAAAAATAAACAACATAATGTGCACCTCAACTTCTAGAAAAAGAATACAATTCAAGTCCAAAACCCAAAAAAGCAAACTATAAAAATTAGACAAGAAATTGATGCAACTGAGATGAAGAAAACAATACAGTATTGGGGATTTAGCTTAGTGGTATAAGCACCTGCCTGGCAAGCGTGAGGTCATGAGTTCGACCCCCCAGTACCAAAAAAAGAAAAGAAAACAATAAAGAATTAATGAACCATTAATCCCAGCACTAGGGAGGCTGAGGTAGGAGGAGCGTTGTGAGTTTGAGGCCGGTTTGGGCTACAAGGCAAGCGCAAGGCTGGCCTGAGCTACACAGTGCAACCCCGCCTCAAAAAACCAGGGCCAGGAGTTTGGCTCAGCACTTTACACGCCTGTCAGTCAGGCACGAGGTTGTGAGTTCAATCCCCCGTGACACACACACAAAAAAATTAATGAATCAAACACATGGTTCATTGAAAGACTAAAGGAAATTGATAAATGCCTAGCCAAACTTTTGAAAAAGAGGAAAGAAAAACTCAAATCCGTGCAATAAGAAATGAAAAGGGTGAAATCAGTACAGATCCTGTGGAAATTCAGAAGACCATCAATACCTAATTTGAAAATCTATACTCTCATAGGATAGAAAACACAGAAGAAATGGGAAGATTCCTAGAAACCTATGAAATACCACAAATGGAGCAAGAAGACATAAAAATCCTGAATAAACCATTATCAGTTAATGAAATTGAAAATATAATTAAAAACAACAGGGGCTGGAGATTTAGCTCAGTGACACAAGTGCCTGCCTGGCAAATGTGAGGTCATGAGTTTGATCCTAGTGCCACCCCAAAAAACTTGTCAACAACAGCAAAAAAGTCCAGGTCCCGATGAATTCACAGCTGAATTCTACAATAAATTTAAGAGATTTAACTCCAGTACTCCTCAAAGTCTTTAATGGAATTGAAAGGGAAGCAGTTCTTCCTAACTCATTCCTGGAAGAAAATATAACCCTGATACCAAAACAAAAGACCTGATCAAAAAGAACTATACACCTGATCAAAAAGAGAACTGTAGGACAATCTCCCTAATGAACATAGATACAAACATCCATGATAAAATATGAGCAAACACGATGCAAAAAATCATCAAGAAGACTGTACACCATGACAAAGTGAAATTAATCCCAGTAATGCAGGGATGGTTCAACATATGCAAATGAACATATGTTATACACTACATTACAGAGCCAAAGACAAAAATCACAGGATCATCTGAATAGCTGCAGAAAAATCCAACACTCATTTATGAGAAAATCAGCATAGATGGTCTTTATCTAAATCTGATAAAAGTCATTTATGATAACCAACACTCAACAATACTAAATGGACAAAAACTGAAAGCTTTCACTCTAAAATCAAGACAAGGACTCCTATTCAATATAGCTCTGCAAACATTAACCAGAGTAATTAGATAAGAGAGAAAGAGAGATAGAGACAGAGGGAGAGATAGAGACAGAGAGAGAGTGAAGGAATAATGATACGAAAGGAATAAATTAAATAATCATTATTTGCAGATGACAAACTACTCTACATAGAAGACACCAAAAACTCCACCAACACACTTCTAGACTTAATAAGCAAATTCAGCAGTGTAGTTGGGCACAAAATCAACACTCAAAAGTCAATACCATTCCTGTACACAAACGAAAAACTCACTGAGAAATAAATTAAGGCAACTGCACCCTTCACAGTAACATCCAAAAAAATGAAATGCTTAGGAATCAATCTAACAAAGGAGTAAAAGATATACATTGAAAATTACAGTACTCTGAAAAAAGAAATCAAAGAGGAATTCAGAAAATGGAAAGATATCCCTTGCTTATGGATAGGAAGAACCAACATAGTGAAAACGACTATATTCCCAAAACTGCTATACAGATTTAATGCAATCTCGATCAAAATACTATTTTGATCGAACATACCTCCCAAATTCAGGAAAAAAAAAACATTCCAAAAATTTATTTGTAACCAGAAGATACCTTAAATAGCAGTGGTGATTCTGGGCAACAAAGGCAAGGCAGGAGGCATCATAATCCCTGACTTGAAATCATACTACAAAGCTGCTATAACAAAATCAGCATGGTATTGGCAAATAAAGAAACCTGAGAAACAATAGAACAGAATATATGACACACTCACTACTACAAATACACTCAGCTACCTTATCTTCAACAAAGGGGCCAAACATGCTCACTGGAAGAAAGACAGCCTCCTTAGTGAGTGGTGCTGCAAACACTGGTGAACTTCTGAATGTGTCTGTGGATTCTTCTAGAGAAACTCACACGAGTTACAGATCCAAGTGGGATAAAATGGTTATGAGAAAAATGGGTGACTTCTATAAAGTCAGGACATTGGTGGACCAAACATGAGGAAAAAAGCTTCAGAAAGTTTGACTTTTCTTAAAAAGGTATGATTTATTGAAACACAAAATGAATACATTTCAAGGTATCTCTATCATTGAATGATTTTTGGAAAACCTGTGAACATACATTGACATCAAATTTATATATTTCCTACAGGTCTTGTCTCCATAAGAAATCTTCAAAATACTTGCTTACATACGTACAATTTCTCTTGATAGTGATGACTTTCACTTATCTGACAATACC
>RJWM01034327.1:0-19804 GCA_004363535.1 Dasyprocta punctata | reverse complement strand
TTCCCTAGAAACTTGTCAAGAAAGCAGAATACAGCAGAAAAAAATGTTTCTCAGGATGTAATTTGTACACATTAGTAAAATTGTTTTATGACTCTGTGGCATCTCCAAAGCAAACATGGTAATACCAAACTGAATATTGCAACTCTTGGTCTCTGACTCCCACTATTTGAAACAGTATTTTCAATTAATCTATTTCATTGTATTTTATTTTGACTGAGTTATGCCTAATTGCTCTTTTTTCCTAAAGTTACGGATATTGGCCAAGTAATTACAGAATATACCTGCAAATATTCTTACAGGTTAAATCAGAGATTGCACATGAGGCCTGTCTGAACATTCATGTTTGACTCTGTCACTGAGGAACTGGTACACATGCAGTGAACTGGGAAGACCAACCCATGTGGTAGTTGAAAAATTAGGGATTTATCAAATCCTCTTCAAAGTCAAGGAGCTACTATTCTATGAGTATACAACATTCTGCTTTGATAAATAGACAAAATATAAAATTAAATTATCAAAGGTGTATGTAATAGCCCCTCACGATTTTTGGCAAAATTGATGGCTTCTTTCTAGAAACCATGTGACATTCAATTATAGAATAGTGATATTGTGGTTTATGGAAAATAAATACATATCTTGGCCTTTTTCCTCACTTCCTGATCCAGAATTCTTAAAATTCTTTGTAATTTCTTAGACCATAGGGGTTCAAGGAGGGTCTTTTGTTCTAATATTTGATCTTTGACCCTGGGTCTTCACCATTGTTATCCTTTTGGAATTTCCTGGATGATAGAAATATTTTGTTTTGTTTTTTTTCCAGCGAGGTGAATTTTGTTGTGCTTCAGCATGGAAGATATAGTTACCAAAAAGAACAACCCTAGGAAGTGGAGAAAGGCTGGAGACTGACTCAACAATCAGCCCAGCCTCTGTGATGAAACCCACATAAAAATTCCTGAATTCTGGGGTTTTCAATCACAGAATTTTCATTTTGCTGAACACATTTATGTGCCAAGAGGCAGCACCCTCTTAACTCCACAGGACTGGAGCCTCTGCACAAGGACCTTCCATACCTTCTCCCATGTGTCTCTTCACCTGCTGGTTCATTTTACCGCTTTAAAATATCTATCATAAATTGGCAATAGTGAATGTTCTGTTTTCTGGGTTCTTGGAGCAGCTCTAGTAAACAAAGCCTAAGATCATGATAACTCCCCATTTAGACAGAAGTCATGGATAGAAGCCAGATCGAAGTTACGGATAACCTGGAAACCTGCTACTTGCAACTGGGATCTGAAGGGGCAAACATTTTTGTGGGACTGAACCTCTAACCTATAAGGTCTATGCTAATTTAAGTTTGTGATAGAATTAAACTGAATTAGGGGACAGCTAACTGGTGTGTGAGGATTGCTTAGTGAGAGAAAAATCACACATGTTTTGATTACTGGAAATATTTTGTGAAAGTTGGAGAAAACTGCTTTTTTTATTATATAAATTGGTTTAGAAAAACACACTCAAGCTGAATATTAGTATTTCGATGAGGAAACAGTACTTTCAATGTTTTATCTGGTAAATCTAGAGAAGTACATTGAGAACAACTTCTTTTTCCACAGAATGAGTTAAAATATAGCAATAGAGGTAAAGAAAGAGTTTAGAAGAATTATAAAGCCCTGACTTTGTTACTTTTATTTTGCAATTGAAATTCAGTAAGCAATGCTCATGTTTGGCAATATACAATTTCCACACCTTTTCCCAGTTTTTGAAACATACATTTTCTACCAAGGGAAAAAATAACGTCACTACACTACACCTGCTTTTCCATATGCTAACATCACGTTTGGGAAAAAAAAAAAAGTTTGTATTTGTTTATTCTTCTGGATAAATCATAAATAAGAGTCATAAGAAGTTTATGTTGTACATGGATAGAATCAGAAATTTAATACTTTCCTTTTATAAGAAAATTTTAAACAAAAGGCTGATTTACAATGGCAGAGACTACCAGAAGGGGCTAAAGCTGAGGACTTCAATTTTGTAACCTTTTCTGAATCCCATAGAACACAGCATAGCAGCACATATGCCAGCACAAAACTGAAGGAGAGCAAAGTTAGTACTGGTGTTACTGGAAAGTGGGGTAACATCCCAGGGGAACAAAGAATAAAATCAAAGACAGAGGAGGCAGGGTACAGGTAAATTTCTTTAAAAGATACAAAGGCAAGACAGGAGGGAGGGAGCTCTCCCTAGGTGTGAGAGGAGGGTCTTAGTGGAATCACCGTAAGGGCCCTTTGTCCAAAGTTTCTCAAAGGATTTAGCGAGGAGCTTGGGCCAATTTGTAAGGAATATAATTTCTGCCACATAAGAGACTACATATTTTTGGAGCCCAGTATATACAGTATTTATATATTGTCTCTACAGAGCCCATATGCCCTTAAGCCAATGATCTGCATGATCATGCTCTGGGGAGGTTGTAGACAGCCAAATGACTCCAGGCAAATGTTTTGTAAGATTCCTGGAGGGTCCTGACTCAGTAGTCTCCATTTTGTGTTTTGTGACTCCATTTTTTTTTTTTTTTTTTTTTTTGGTACTGGGACTCGAACTCAAGACCTCATGCTTGCCAGGCAGGCACCTGAGCCGCTGAGCTAAATCCCTGTCCCTGTGACTCCATTTTGCCCAATGGAAACTTAACTCCTGTCTCACTAATCATGTTATCCTGTGGCATAAAATTCAAGGATTCTTGTCAACATTGTCATTTTAATCAATTTATAAATCTTACCTACTTTTACATGTTTAGTTACTTTTTTTTTTTGATACCGGAGATGGAACTCACAACTTCATGCTTGCCAGGCAGGCGCTTATGCTGCTGAGGTTAATCCCTGGTCCTTTGTTACTATTTTAGGTGGCCAAATGTGTGATTCTGAGTAATAGAAAGAGCAAATTAAAATTGACTAAAAGAAATGAAAGGAAGCCAGGCATGGTGGCGCACGCCTTTAATCCCAGCACTTGGGAGGTTGAAGTAGGAGGAGCGTTGTGAGTTCGAGGCCTACTTGGGCTACAATGCAAGCACAAGGCCGGCCTGACCTACATAGTGCGACCCTGCCTCAAAAAACCAGAGCTGGGAGTTTGGCTCAGTGGCTCAAGCGCCTGTCTGGCAGGTGTGAGGCTGTGAGTTCAATCCCTGGTGCCACAAAAAAAAAACAAGCAAACAAACAAACAAAAAAATGAAAGGAGTCTATTACACTAACAGTTTTTAAAGGTTTTCAAAATAACTGTTTTTCACAAATTCAGCACCAAAATATTCCATCTTAGTTTTCATGAGATTATTTCAGTTCATATTCAAATATCTCTCTTAAGGGGAAAACTAATTATTTTCAGTTATTATCTCTCATTTTTTATCTCTGTGCAAATTTGTCCGAAGGACTGGTTATATTGTAATTAGGATTTCTGCAATTGTTAGTGTTTTCCTTCCACAGCAAAGTCTGGTTTGCTCTTTTCATTGGCAACAAGAAAAAAAATACTTAAAATGAGGGATTGTTTTAGAAATTTTTGGGGTTATCCGGTAAATATTTTAAATCTTTTATAAGCTACCATTATGTCATTCTCTAGCATTGGATTTAGGGATTCCTCACAAGTTATGACTGTAATGCATGACGGCATGTCATAGGCAGGGATGGCAATTTCTGAATTTCTCATCTAATTTTAACTTTTACTGCTTTAGCAGGGACTGCTTTTGAAATTTCAGATGTTCTAGAGAGGAAAGGAAGGCAAGGAATGACCAAGTTAAAGTCTAATTAAAGTGGAAATATTGGAATTCCATTATCTTTCCTAGCTCCATCATTAGCTATTTTTAACACAATTACTTTAGAAAATGACAAAGAGTTAATTTAAAATCTGTCAAATGGCATCCAGTCTCAAAAAAAAAAATACATCTAAATTTATAAAAGAATCGTCTTTTATAATTACATAGACTAGAATAAATTTAGAAAGTAAAAACTCCAGTATTAAATATGTCATTTTAATATTAAGCCTTTATCACTAAAAGATCTGAGTGAAGGACTTGGGTAAGTTAGACATGCAAAACATTTGTATCTATAAAAGTTTTAAAACTGATGAGAATTACTTTCCTTCTAAACTTGTTGCTGGGAGTGAAAGATGACAGAGTAAAGACTGGATGCGTAGCACAACATCTTCAGAACATGGAATCAATATCTCTCTGTCTCTATGCCTGTCTGTCTCTCTGTCTGTCCCTATCTGTCTCCCCTTGTCTCTCCTCTGTCTCTGTCTCTCTCTGTCTCTCTCTCTGTCTTTCTCCCCCTCTCTGTCTCTCTCTCTCTGTTTCTCTCTCTTCCTCCCTCTGTGACACTGGAGATTGTACCGAGGACATTTGCACTGAGATACATCACCAGCCCTTTAGTTTTCTAAATTTTTTTTTTTTTTTGACAGTTGCCAATGCTGAGCACAAACAGGCAACCCTCCTGCCTCGGCCTCTCAGATGATGAGATAATAGATATGCGTCTTTGTACTCAGCCTAGGCTTCCAAGTCTTTTAATGTGAAAATTCATCTGCATTTTGTTATACATGAGAATCTTTGTTTCTACACTATATGAAATTCTTATTTTAGTTTTGTCTTCTGATTGCGTATTTGTTTATTTCTTTTTATATGTTTCATTTATACTTACCTGGCCATACATAATATATATTACAACAGTTTTGAACAGATTCTCTCGAGTTTTCTAATTTTATCATTGTATCATCTGAAAATATTGATGGTAGGATTTCACTTCAGAAATGTTTCCTTTTTATATAAAGTCTTTTTAATGGACCAACAGTTCCAGAATAATAATGAATAATAAAGATACTTGTGTGTTTGCTTTGTGTGTGATCTTAACTAGAACAAACATATTACGTAACATAAACGCACTGTGTTATATGTCAATTTAGGCTCTTATCTACCAGTAATAGATACCAACTATAGATAAATTAAACATGAAAAGAGTGCATTAGAAACACATTCTTGCAAGTTAACAGATTTAACGGAAAGATATGAATTATAACTAGATTTACATTAGAACTAACTACTGTCGCTAAGTGTGGCAGCTGAACTTCATTTATAGCGTGTGAATGTCACAGGCCAGGAGGCGATCTCAAAGTGATGTGGAATTCTGCATTTCAGTCCCTGGGTTGAGGTACTTCCATTCTCCTACTATCCGTCTTTCAAAAATCCAATTGAGTGTGCTCTAGGCTGTCATTAGTCTAGGAGTTTGTGCAGGACTGTCAGGAAATATGGTGTTTATATTATGAACATAATAATGAATACATAAGAACATTTGCAACATAAGAACTAATATATTTAGGCTCCAGAATTCTCTTTTTTTTGTTATTATTTTTAATTTAGCTAATTTTCTTGGTACAATTTAGGTATATATAGTGATCACATTCATCATAGGGTATTTATACCTGTCCATGCTGTACTTTAATTTATCTTTTTTCCCTTTTCATTCTCTCCCTTCAACCCCTCTTCCTCTCCTTATTTACAAAGTTTTGTTTCCATTTTGTTCTTCTTTTCTCATTTTTTCTTGTTTCTTTTTCTTTTTCCTTCTAGCCCTCCAACCCCTCCCTAGTTCCCCTTTCTTTTTGAACAATTTGTTCCCATTTCACCATATCCCTTGTACAATTTCATTTGAAATTATTATAAGTTTTCTCCACAAATATTTGAAGATAGTAGGATGTTTCTTTTTTGTTTTCATGAATCTCAGCTATGGCTCTTCGCATGCTTAGATTAGTCCTAAGCAAAATTTTGTTTACTGTTAGAATGAGCATGATATCATTTACTTTTCAGACTCTGATATATGGCAGGAGGAACTGCTGACATTCTTTTCTTATTGTGGTAGGATAAAAAGAGACAATTTAAGTCTAAAATAGTCTAAGAAGGTGGCCAACTGATCACACCAACTCTTAGTTACTAAATCATTCCTGTTTTCATCTTCAAAATTTATTCTAAATTTTTCACTTTATTTCAAATTTTCAATGCAAATGAGTCCACCAATTTTTGGTGTTTTCTGATATTTGGAAAGGAGTCATTGAGTCCTAGAGAAACTTTACTGTCTCTTCTAAGTAAAAATATTTGCTGAAGGGTGGGGGAAAAAAAGAGTGAAAAGTTAATTCAAAAGTTGGTATTTCTCAGCATAATGCTAAATTTCAGACAAATGTCTTTGAAATTTAAAAAAATCACCATAGATCTTTTTAATTCTGTCATCTTCTAGAAATTATAATTATTTTGAATACATTTCATTGGAACAATATTCCTAGATACTATTGCTAAATTTAGAGGAATGGAAAGATATCTTCACAATTAAGAAACTCCTAAAAAAAAATCACACATTTCTCAGAAGCAAACAAAAATTTGGGAGGTTTTGAAGATACTATACTACTGATCGGTATATTCTTAGAAAAACTATCAAAAAAAGTTCTAGTTTCTTCTTACTTACCTTTTTCTCTTTCTAATATAATGAATGATTCATTCGGCATTGGTCTGCCAAGATGTGTTGCTTAATAAAGAAATAATATACCTTTTACCTATAATCAATGTATGTATGAGGGGGGGTTCCACCTCAGAATTTATTACTTCTTTGTTTTTACATCTTATTTTTATTTAGTATCTTTACATTTCATGTCATATAAAACTATTAAATTTTTTATTTTGTCATTACTAGTTTGGTGAATAATCTTAATAGAGTTAGTGGCTTTCAATTCACTTTAGTTTTCAGCTTGACACATATTCTGTAAATAATATCACCTTATCAGATTTAAATCTTTGAATATTTTTCTTATACTCTTAAATTTTCCAGAATTATTCCCACATTTATCAAAGAACAACCATGGATCCATTCACTTTTCTCCCATAATGCAAAGGTCTTTAGAAGATTTCATTATCAGATATATTTTAATACCTCCAGTGACCTATTTTTACCTTTGTTCTCATTGTTCTATATAATTTCATAACCAAGTTAGCATGCTGTTACATTTGTTGACTGATTAAGTTAAAAACCAGAAATAAGATAAATGAAATATAAATAATTTTCACTGCTCTTGGAAGGGATGGTTCTTCACTGAGTTTGAAGCCTATGTGTAACGACTGTGATAAAACAATTGAGGTTTTCAATTCTTTTGTTAGTGTTCTTAGTGTTTACAAGTGTATGGTTAGATTTTCTTCTAAATGGAATTTCAGAGAGGACAGCTAAAATACCAAAGAAAGTTCCTCTTCATAGAAATAAGAAACATAAGTGTTGGCAATTTAGCTCAGTGGCACAGGCTCCTGCTGGCAAGCATGAGAGACAACAAAATCGTCAAACTAATAGTATTTCTTTTTAATTCTAATGATACATTTTATCAAAGGTCAATTAATATGATCTACCTTATTCCCTGTCTTGCTTACTTTTCTCTTTTGTTGAGAGAAAATACTTGACACCCAGAATGAAGGCAAGAAAGTTTTATTTAGCTAGTTTTTGTAGGTTTCAGTCCATACTCAGCTGGCTCCAAAGCAAGGTGATTGGGTAAGGAATAGCTGCTCAGGGAAGCCACAAGTAACAAGAGCAAAAAGGGCAAAAAGGAAAAAACATATCTCCTTCCCTCCCTTATATTGTATGCTGGCTCCCTCCCTCTCCCAGCCACCCTTGCCTGGGAAGGTGCAGCACTCAAGCCACCAATCCCAGTGCTAGGCAATGGCAAATGCTGGATTCATCAGTCCCCATGACTGCATGAGGCTTGGGGGGCCGTCCAAGCACAAACCATAACACTTCCTATTTAAAATTCTTTCTTACTGTAGTCTTTATGGACCAAGTATGATGTGAATGTGACTCAGAGCTAAATGTACAAAGTTATATGCAAGTGAATTTTTGTCAGAATTTGATAATAGTATATGTCACCTCTAATCAATTGATGAGAGGAATCATTAAGTATTACAGAACACTTTCCTTTAAAATATTACTTGCATATTCAGGCTGTTTTGTGGTTCAAAATATTGAAACTCTTAGAATCTATGTATTTTTCTTTTATTTTTCTTTATTTTTCTTGTATGAAGTCTTTTTACTGAAATTTAAAATTACCTTCAAATGTAATGCTAACGGATCCTTGATGTTCATATCTAATTGACAGTGTAATACAACTCAGACAAAAATCAAACTGTAATATTTTAAACTGTTACTGAAAGTAGTATGCCCTACATCTTTTTCTTTTTTGAACTTTGTACAATAATAAAATATCCTGTTGCCCTCGTACTTTTGTTTTCATGGTTTTCTCTTCTTTAAGCTCCCTAGGGCACTGTTCCAGACCACCTTAAGTTTCCAAATAGAATTGTATGATTTAGGCATAATAGCATCTGACAGCAGCAGAGAAACAGCCGTTCTTGAAGAATTTATGGATTTTTCAGAATGCTATCTGGGATGCCACCTTTGCCCACATCACTGATTCATGAGTTCATCTTTGGCAAGACAGCTGCAGAATTACTTTTCTACAGAGGACTGATAGCTTCTTGGGGGAGAAGAGGGTCAGCTTGTCACTGAGTGAATATCATGCAACATAAAGCCCAAATGGTGTAATGCTATAAAAAGTCATCAAGTATTTTACAAAATGAGGTTCTTGCTGCTTGGATTCCATCAGGCAGCAATCTCTACTCTGATTACCTAAAGTCACTTCATCTCACTCTCAGCATTCCCCTGCCTCTAGCTTATCGCTTCTCCTCTAAAGGGGATTTGATGTTCTGTCAACTTTCCTATTGTTTTTGGCACTATTTTGTGCAGCCAACCTCTTAAAGTAAGTGAAAAATCTGAACAACAAAAACAATGTCAACTGGTCTTTTCTTTCCCAAATTTCTTAAGATCTGCAAACTTTTCCAGTCATTGATAGCATTACAACCAATTCAGATCATTGTCTTTCTGTGTCATACATTTCAAAATTGTATTTAAGTTCTTTTAAAAAATAGGTTGTCTTGCTTGGAGCTTGAGTCCCAGATAGCAGAAATTCTTCCTGACGTTCATATTTCTTCCCAATGTTTGATTCTTGACAAGTATCAGTTCCTTTGACAGATCTAAAATACACCAAATCATCTCAAAATGGACTAAAACTATAAAGATAAAACCTGAAACCAGGAAACTCCTTGAAGAAAATACACAGGAAATGTTCCTTGACACTGGCCTTCACAGTAGTTTGGTCATCACTTCAAAATCTCAGGTGATTAAAGCAAAAACCAATAAGCAAGACTATATCAAACTAAAAACCCTTTGACATAATAAAGAAAACAAGCAATACTACAAGAAGGAAGTAGAATGAAAAGAAAATCTTCAGATGGGAATAATACAAACAATTCTGGTATTTAATAAAGAACTGACACTAGTGTGTTTAAGTAACTTAGACAACCACCAGACAGAGAAATAAAAAAAAATTAATCAAATGATATGAATAGCAGTTTGTCTAAAGAAGGTATTTTAAAAATATCTACCAGGTCTAAAAAAAGGTGTTCAACGTCACTAGTTATCATAGAAATGCAAGTCAATACCACAATGAAGTGTCACTTCCTACTTATGATGATTGTCATTAACAGGACAAGCAATAATGTGCCGTGGAAATAGTATGGTATAAATCCTGTAGCTGAATGAAATACCTAACACCTGCAATTTAAGTGAGGAAAGGTTTTTTAGCCCATAGTTTTAGAAAATTCAGTCAACCACAGGTTGACTCAAGGCAAGAAAATCTTGGCAGAAGCAAAACTTCTTAGTTCATAAGGGGCAAGAGCACAACAGGACAGAGGCAAAGAAAAAGAGTGAGGAGCTGGATATGGATGCAAAGTTACACCTCCATGACCCACCCAAACACACCCAGAAGTGTGCTTTATTAATTAATTATTAGCTCTCCAGCTAATCAATCAAGTTGACAACTAAGCGTCCACTACATGTCTACAAAAGAGAATTTTTGTACACTTTGGGAACTTAAATCAGAATCATCCTTGTGGAAAATAGTACAGAACTTCTCTAAAACGTTAAAAATAAAACTAACAGTCATCCTTCTTTTGGCTATTTATTCAAGGGAAATTAAGTCAGTAATTTGAAAGATGGCCGCCTTCCTATGCTCATTTTAGGATTATTCGCAATGACTGAGATATAGATGCAACCTAAGTGTGGATTAATGGATGAATATATATAGAAAATATGGTTTACATATGCGATGACAAGTAGAAACACCAAAACGACACCCAGGATTTGGAGGCAGGTTTATTTACAATGACAGGCACTGATTAGGTTCATTCCCAGATTATCAGGTTCTGATCTCTGGTGGTCTAGCGCTTTTATATGATGCACAAGCAGGAGTTACGAAGGAGGTACAAAGGCAAGACAGAACAACACAGCCATTCTTCTGATTAACTAGCAGGGTCAGATCATTGAACGCAAGGGTAGAGTAATGTTCATTAGTTTATGAAGCTTGGTGCAGTGGTATAATCGGGCATCCTGTATGTTTGGTTACAGGGATCAAGAAAGTAATTGCAAAGCTCTGAAGCTGTTACAGAGTGAGGCAGTTTCAAAAGAACAAAGTTTGAAAAAAATTTTTCTTATACAATTTTTCTCTTTCACATACACAATGGAATACTATTGAGTCATTATAAAAGAAAATAATTCTGTTATTTTCAACAACACAAATTAATATTGAAAATATTTATTTGGTGAAATGAGCCAGATAGTGAAAATTACATGGCTGCATAATCTCATCTGTAGGTGGAATCTTCCCTCAGCATCTAAGAGGGACTGGCTTCAAGACCCTGTAGATACCTGAATCTATGGATGCTCAGATCTCTTATATAAAATGATACACATTTGCACATAACTTATTCATATTCTCCTGAATACTTGAGTCATCTTTAGAATGCTTATAATACCTAATACAATGCAAATGGTATGCAAAACTGCTACATTATTTTTTTTAGGGAATACTTATTTTTAGAAAAAGGTCTGTACAAGCTTAGCAGAGTTGTGTGTTTTTTTTCTTTCAAGTATTTTTGGATCTGTGGTTGATTAAATTCAAAAGATAGAAGCTACAGATACTTAAAGCTTACTGTAAATGGAACTAGGGAATAGAATGGTGATTATCAGGGGTGGAGAGAGTGGATAGTGGGTGGAAAAGATGTTAACAAAAGGGTGCAAAGTCATAGTCAGGTAGAGTGAATAAGTCTAAAAATCTAATGTGTAGTGTGATAACTGTATTTAACACTAGATTCTGATCAGAGAGAAGATTACAGCTAATTTTATTGTACACAAATACCTAACTGTATGAAAAGAAGATTATGCTGATTTGCTTATTGTAGAAGTCACTTTACTATGACATCATACACAAATAGCTAACTATATGAAGAGAAAATTATGTCAATTTACTTACTGTAGAAGTCATTTTACTATGTATATGTACATCAAAACACCTTTATATATTACGTGTATGCTATTTTGTGAAAAAACACAATAACATAAAAAATTTCCTAAAGTTCAATAACTATGAAATGAACTATTGACAGCCAGATTAATAGAAGAAATGGAAACAAATTTAGATTTTGCATGAAATATTCGAGGGAAAAAAGTGAATACTCTGAAGCTAAGTGAACTCTAGAAGCTTCCATAGTCTCCGGATTGAGAAGCAGAGAGAGCTGTTTGACAGGGGAGAGTAAATGATTTTGGAGAAGATGACTAGACTGTCAGAACAGTTGGTAGCCCGTGACAACGCAGGTCTGATCCTGGAGTCAATCTCCAGTCTTCTTCCTTCCTGCGACCTTACTTAATTATCCCAGGTTGATGAGATTCCTGAGGAAAGGTTTCAAGACTGTTGTGCACCTTCTGGAGGATCTGTCCTTAGGCAGATGTAAGAAGGCTTTGCTTGCACTTGCTGTCCTCCTGATGCTGTCAGTTTAAAGCAATCTGCAAACTGAAGTGACATATGTTGGTGTGATATTTCTTGAAAGAAATGGAAACATTGGTCCATCATAAAAGTTGTTAGCATAAAAGCAGAATGAATAGTACTTAATGAAGACGTTCTAGGAACTTGCTACTCAAAGGTTTCTCCTTGCATGCATTGAATAAAAATCTACATTTAATCAACATTCCCAGGTCAGTTGAATGCATATAAAAGTGTAAGAAATAGTACTCTAGACATCACATTAGACTGTGGTTATTTTGTTTTAACAATCCTTAAGACAAAAGGTCAATGTAAGTAAGTATTAATTCTCTTGTAAGCATAAGATATCTGACTTTCAGAAATTTTAGGTAAATTTCTTGAAGTCATACAGGAAGCAAATGACAAATTTGTAGGAACAAATTTGCCAGACTTATTTGAAACAGTATGCTTGAATCCAAAGCCTGCACAAATGCCCGCTATTTGTTTTTTAAATGCAGTGTTTTTTAAAAAAATAATGCAGATTTTTTTAAATAATCAGTGTTAAATCTGATAAAAGTGCTCAGAATTTTTAAATTTCTTCAAAATATTAAGCTGTCATTGACATAAATTACCTGAAAAAAAAAAGAAAGAGATTTCCTACTTCTTTGATGAGCTAAAACTTTGATAAGCACCACGGGAGACACCAGAACATTTTTTTTCTGCAGAATTTAGCATATGAAAGTCTTATAAACTTCATCTTCTGTATATAACTATGATTTTAAGATTTTATTTATTTGCTATTCAAGTAAATACTAATGAAAGAAATTTAGTTCTTTTTTTCCTAATATACTGTAGTAAGATTTAAAGTGTAGCAAATAAAGATTTTAATAGCCCAATTAAATAGCGTCACAGGAAAATATATGAAATGGTTAATGTTAAAAAAAGCATCATCTCATTTCAGTGTAAAGATTTTGCAAATGCTTCCAAACTTGCACCTTGTTACTAAATCCTGAGATCTGAAATACTATGAACTCTTAAAATCACTAGAATGAAGTCTTTTGGAAATTATATAGGTAAAAGTATCTTTGTGCATACATAATGTAGTAATTATGTTTATTGTTAAATCATGGGAATGGTAGCATTCAACATAAACGTGAGTTATAAATGCAGGGAATATGTATTACAATGAACAATCAGAAGTGACTTGATGAAGTACTTTAGTGAAAGAATCAGGAATGAAATGCAGTTTGAATGTAAAAGTATTTTAATTTACAGAACACTTAGGTATAGTTTATTAAGGTCACAAAAGAACTCTTTAAAATATGCTTCTTTCCTTTATCTGTAAGTTATGTCCCATACATTTTTCAAGACTAGTGCTATAATATGTTTTGAAATTAAGAGCTAAGGACAGTACAGATGCTATAATACAATAATTTTCAATATTTTAAGATATAAAAGGAATGAATCTCCAGTCTTAAATATTTGTCTTTAAGATTCTTTTGTGTATAAAATTTGACCAAGACTGTAATCTTTCCATAACAGTGATTTCATTTTAATATGAAATTTGTAACTAACAAGTTTTCATTATTTTTTCTTTTGATGATAAATGAATGGCAAGTTTTTTTTTTCTTTGATGAGCAATATTTATCAGTGACTTCTATTTCAGAGTCATCTATAAGACTCCATTGAAATGGATGGTTAAAGAATCCATTGAACTTGTTTTCTGGCACAGTTGTGAGAAACATCTTTAGTAGTAACATTTTATTATTTACAGATTTAATTCAGTGTTAACAGGAGACTATTTTGGCATTTAACTTGGATTGAAATCCCCAAACTGAACACAGTTAAATGTCATCACCCTTCACTTTAAAGCAGAAATGTTTGAGTGTCCATGCAGAACCTGCCATCTGCACAGTGCTCGGTCTTCTGGACTTCTCAGACACTCCCTAAACTTAGGGCAACCACAACCTTGGTGATGTTTCACCTTCTGATACCAGACTGCATCTTCTATCATCTTGGAATTCTGGGACCAATAACAAGATTGAGTGGTATCTGAGAAGCAAAAGAGAAGTTTAATTGTGAGTTTGGAGAAAGACTGTGAGGGAAAACTATACTGAAAGTTTCTTGAGGGAGTTGTCTAATGACTATTTCATTTCTTCCTATTGACTGTCACCATAGAATGACTTATCTGTCAGAAAAAAGTAAGAATTTGGTCCATTTTAAAAGAAGTGGGAGGTGTTCAGCATATCAAGTCAGGAGGATACTCAGTGTTTTGGGGAATATGGGCAAGAAAAGAATAATTATATAAAAGTCTAGCAGAATATTGCCTTGAAAAGCCTAAAAATGAAGAGCTGGTTGAAATTGAATTACATGTCTACTGATGACAGTTATAGGAGGTAATTTTTTTAATGTCCAGAATAAACCCTATAACAGAGCAAAAGTGCCAGTGGCAAAGAGAACAAAGTGCTTTATTTTTCTCTTCTACTTCTTTTGGCTGAGACATTAAAATTTGGTAACCCAATTATATACATGCTATATAGATGATGAGTAATTATAATAATCAACCAAAATTACACAAAATTTTATGAAACATGTATGTTATTAACCAGAAAGCATTTATCTACCTCTTTCATTTAACAAATGCTTTCATTTAAGATTAAGATTTTATATGCCAGTTTACTAAGCACTTTATAAATACTGACAATGTTTATTAATATTATTCATACCTCAAAATCAAATTTTAAGGACTTTTACTTCATACCGTTCATTTGAAAATTTCTGGAAGAAATTGAAATAAAAGATCATGGTGAATGCACGTACATAACCATACATTCACTTAGCTAATGTCATTATTTGCATTTTAGGTGAATTTACAATTACCTTTGGCTAGCAACCAGTATTATTTTAAAGACCTAGGAAAGAGTTACAGATGAAATTCACTTCTCTAAACTTAGAAGTATACAAATTGCACTCTTTTAATACAAAATAATACTGCATACTCATTAGACCCTTTTAACACCTTTCTAAAGTGTTCATTGAATGTGTGCATAGCTGGGGGTTGATAAAAATTGAAACATCTATACCTTTTGTGCTCAGGTGCTCTTCCTCAGTACCACCTTGCATGAAAACATCAAAGTTTCAACTCATTTGTTAAATTGCATAAATTTTGAAAACAGTTTAAATCACCAAGCTCAGCTGCAAATGCATTTGGAGAAAAAGAAGGAAATGATGCAACATTTTCTCTACTCACAATGTATTCAATTTGAAGTCCAAGGGCTCATTTATCTGAAAAGCACATTTTTCATTCTTGTCTCACAATAAAACACAAAACTGTTTACACAATTTGATGTATGCAGAATTTATCTGAATGAACTCTTCAAATATGAATTTTCTTAATTTGTTTTAACAACTCAGTTAAAGAAATAAATGATCTATAGTAAATTACATGCCCGCAAAGTTTATAATTTCATAAGATACATACATATTTTATGCATATGTAATACATACATTTCCTAACTATATATATATAAAAGTATGCATATTTCCTTGAGATCATTACCAAAGTAGTAGACATGTCTAACATCTGCAAATTTCTCTTTAATGTTTGGTGGTTCCTTCTTCCTATGTTATTAAACCTTCTTTATCCAGGTGTTTTGGCTCTTGTACACAGCAAATGTGTTGTCACTATTTAGTAGGCTGTACTTTTTAGAAATGTCTTATGAGTAGAATCATATAGTATTTACTGTTATAACCTGGTTTCCTGCAGTAAGTACATTTATCAGTTTGAGACTCATTCATGTTTTTGTGTACATTGGTTTACTCTTCCTTCTTGTTGAAGGAATACATTGAATACATCAAACTCAGTATACCAGATTTTATTTATTTATTTACTTGCTAGCAGTTATTTTTGGTTCTTGTCTGTTACAAAAAAAAACTGCAAGGAGTATTTGTATTCTAGTCTTTTAATGAATTTACAAGTTTATTTTTCTTACACAAATAACTAGGAGTGAAAAAGATTGCATTATATGATTTGGTATGTATTTATTTTTAATTTTAATTGTTAATAAGTGATGAATTTCATTATTTTACACCCCATGTGTAGCGCATACAGAATGACAGGTACTCTTGTAAGGCACTTTATCAAGCACTTACTAATTTTATTTCATTTAATTTTATTAGGTAGGCACCACAATTATCAGGTAGTTACTGACACAGTTATTGATTCACCAGTCTTTTTTTTATTTAAGAGAAAAAAGACACAGAAAAGAAAGACAAAAAGCAAAAGAGTCAAACAAAAAACAAGTCCAATACAATAACATTATAGGTTTACAAAACAAGATGATAGGAATTCAACAATAGTTGCAATATTGCATATCTTTACCTTCAAAAGGGTTGTTTAGATTAACAGATACAGATATGTAAAATTAATCTAGTTATATGAGTATTAACTGTTGTTTTTCAGTAACTAATACATTTAGTAGAATAGTCATTTAGCGATGTTATGTACACATATATAAAAATTTATGTGTTTTTCCTTTTCCCTTCCTTCTTTCCTCCTTCCTCTATCCCAAATACTTTTGCTCTTTGAGCAATTTCTTACCCTTACACAGTACTTATTTTGGATTTTAGATTGCATATACTGTTTCAGTTTCTTACACTAGGGAGACACTATGGTATTTACACATGAGTTTAATTTATTTCACGTATGAGTATGGTCTCAAGTTGTGTCCATTTACTTATAAAAGTCTGAATGAAATCTTCCTTGATAGTTGAGAAGTACTCCACTGTATAAAAATACCAAATCACTTTTATTCATTACTTGATTGATGGGGATCTTGGGTTGTTTCCAAGATTTCGCTATTACAAATTGGGTTGCTATAAACATGGGTACACATATATCACAGTGGTGTGATGTTTTCAATTCTTCTGAAAAATTCTCAGAGGCAGGATACCTGGGCCAAATGGAATCTCTAATCCTAGATTCTTAAGGAATCTCCACATTGATTTCCACAGTGATCAAACCAACCTACACTCCCACCAACAGTGGAGAAGAGTTCCTTTTTCCCCACAGCCACAGCAGCATTTCTTATTGGTTGATATCTTGATCTTGACCATTCTTTCTGAGGTGAGATGGAGTCTCAGTGTTGTTTTAATTTGCATTTCCCACATGAACATTGATGTTGAACATTTTTTCATATATCTATTTGCCAATTATATCTCTTCCTCTGAGATGTGTATATTCATCTCAGATGTCCATTTTTGGATTGGGTCCTTGAATTTTGGGGGCCTGATCCTTCAAATAATCTTCCTAGGTCATTCATATTGACCCTTGTGTTTTTGTTTATACCTATCAGTCTTGTATTGTTTCTCTTGGCTTCATCTTGCAGCTGTTGAATTGTTTCCTGGTTCCTTGCTATTTTTAAGAGATCTTTTCTTTCATGATCATAAGTTTCCATGCTGTCTTCAAGGTCTGAGACTCTATCTTCAGCTTCATTCAAACGGTTTTGCCAACTTTCAATGGAATTTTTAATTTCCTGAAGTTCCCTTTGAATCTGTTTCATGGATTCTAATTATGTCTTGTTTTGTTCATTCAAAGTTTCCATCATTTTCTTAGGTTCTTCCTTTTTTTTGTCTTGATATCTTTAGATACACACAGTATTTCTTTCATAATGTTGTCATTTCATTTTTTAGCTGAGAGATTATTTCTGACATGATTTCCTCTATAACTTCATGGAGTTGTTTCTTTACTTTGGTTGCTATCATTTCAGTTCAGTTGTGTGATTCCCAGTGTCTTCCATTTCAGTGACTCTTGGGTTTGTTTTTGGTAGGCTGGAGGACTGAGACTGCATCTTGCTCTTTCATTTTGTCATTTTCCTCTGCGACCTGTGTGGCTGTCCATGCAGTCTCTTGATGGATTACCCTGGAACACTGCGTTGGGTAGAGGTTCTATTCTCCAATATCCCTGTGGCTAAGAGGGGCAAACCACCGAACTATGGTGTGGGATCCTTGTGCTCTGTGGCCTGGTGAGACTGGCTGTGTGTTTCCCTGATGTACTCTGTTGGATTGCCCTGGTGTTCTGAACTGGTCAAAGCTTGTATCCTCCCTGCAGCTAGCAGGAGCACATCCTGGAGGCTTGTGGGTGGGGCCTAGAACCTGACTGTGTAGAGTTCAGAACCTCTGCAACCCAGGTGGCTAGCAGAGCCACATCCCTGGGGTTTGGTGCTTGGGCCTTGTGCCTGGCTAGGTGGAGCTCAGAATGTCCAGGACCCAGGCAGATAAGTAAAGCACACCCCAGAGTGTGGAACCACCAGGACCTTGTGGTTGTGAGGAGTTCAGAGCCTCTGGAGCACAAGCCTAGCCAGAGCATGCACCCAGTATATGGTGCTGGCAACTTGCTCCTGGCTGGGCAGAGTTCACAACTTCCAGGACCTGCTGATGGCCACACCCCTGAGTTATGGAGCTGGGATCTTGTGCTCTGGTGGGTAGAGCTCAAATTCTCCAAGGATTTGCAGCAATGTTGGCTGCTCCCTGATGAGCTACTCTGGGGCTCTCTACTGGGCTTTGTTCAGTATCTCTGTGTCCTGTGAGGCTGGCTAGGCATTCCCTTGATGGATTGCGCTGGGACACTGGGCTGGGCAGAGCTGGAATCCTCTGTGCAGCTAGAGAGGGCTCACTCCTGGACTGTGGTGCTGGAACTTTCAGCCTGGCTGGTTGGAGTTCAGAATCTCGGGACCCAGGCCGATAGACAGAGTGCACCCTGGAGTGTGGCACCACCGGGACCTTGTACCTGACTGCAAGGAGTTCAGAGCCTCTGGAGCGCAGGCTGATTCAACAGTCTTGCTGTAAATCGTTTCACTAGAACCAATGCACAAATAACAGTAAAAGCAAGGAAACAAAGGTCTTTCTTTGTTGTATGAAATGTAAAGGTTTTCCTTCCATTAAACTAGATAATTTATAAAACTTTAGTTGATATTAGTTTGACATATACACAGAATTAAGTTTTATCACCAGTTATAAACTATGGTACATTGATAAAATGGAATAATATGTAGCTACTAAAATGAGTGATATGGATATCATCTAAGCACAAAAAAATCTGAAAAAAAGATGATTCAATGATAAAGACCAATTTACAGAAAAAAATATATTGTTCAGGTTGATAAGCTGAATTTTGAAATGCATAGAGTTCTGAACTTATTCTCTATTATGTTTTTAGCAGGTTTTTCTTCAGCTCTGGGAAAAGAACTCAGGACCTCACTCATGCAAAGCAAATACTCTTACCATTGAGCTATAACCCCAGGTAACCCCCATTTTATATTTAGAGAAAAACTAACCATGTTTGGAACTTCTTTAGTAGAATATCTTGATTTGAAATGACACAAAGTGATCTGGGGTCAATATTTATTTAAATAAGTGCAAATATGAGCACAGATTGCTGAATAAATATTACTGTAGATCATGAATGACATCCTGTTCACATAGGTATTTCATCAAATGTTATATTTTATTGTCTTATCTTCCAAATACCTTAAATCTGTCTCCAGAACTGTATTTGATTCCAAAAATTCTGAAGAAATATTTTAGTGAGAATTTTCAAAGATTTAAGATTGCTAGAAATACCTCTTTTCATTAGATAATTTTTCTGAAATATTATGATAATCCTGAATTACTTATGTTAGCAGATAAGGAGTAATAAAATATTAAAAATCAAACAGAAGAGTTTCTAATCATATATTCATTTTCAAAAACACTCAGTGCTGGACATTGTAATTAAAATTTTATTTCTTATTTTTTCCTCAAGGCACTGTATTTTTCATAGACCTCAGTAGTACTTAAAATTTATTGCTATGATACCTTGTTTAGTATCTCAAACTGTAGAAACACTAAACTCTGTTTTGGAATTCTTGCTTTT
>RJWM01034326.1:0-19882 GCA_004363535.1 Dasyprocta punctata | reverse complement strand
ACCATACCCACTGAGAATTCAATCTTTTTTTTTTTTTTTTCTTTGCGGCATCAGGGATTGAACTCACAATCTCGCGTCCGCCAGACAGGTGCTTAAGCCACTGAGCCAAACTCCCAGTCCTAGTTTTTTTGAGGCAGGGTCGCACTATGTAGCTCAGGTCGGCCTTGTGCTCGAGTTGTAGCCCAAGCTGGCCTCGAACTCACAACGCTCCTCCTACCTCAGCCTCCCGAGTGCTGGGATTAAAGGCGTGCGCCACCACGCCCGGCTCAATCATTTTATTGTGTGAGATCTCTGTGGACTTCTAATTATGCCGTGATGCTGAATCCCCAGATTTTATTTAGATTTAATCATTAAAACCACGCATTAAAGAAAAGTAAATCGTCAAATAGTACAGATAGATGATACACTGGAACGGTAAAAATTGTAAAGCGGTTTTGGAAATGGTTAGGTTTGGGGAAATGGAGTCCTGGTCCTCTCCCGGGGGTCTGCGCGGATCGGAGCAGGGGAACCTCAAGGCCGCAGGGGGACAGGGGAGCCTGACTCAGCCCAGGCGGGGCGCTGCGGGGTGGGCAGGAGGTGTCTGTAAACAGGGGCGGTGAAAGGGGTAGGGAGAGAAAGAAGCGAACGGGGAGCAGGGAAAGCAGCCCGGGCAGGTTTCTGACCCCAGGGAGGCGAAGGGACGGGGTGGAGCCCAGCGGTGAAGCCCTTGAGCAGCGCCCTGGGTTCAAACCTCAGCCCTTCGCCCCTCTTCGTCCCAACACACACGAAAAGAGAAGCCAGGGTTTTTCACCGGCTGGAACTGGAAACTTCCATCGCAGGAGCTGTTTGAGCACAAAGGTGAGGTGCTCGCGGTCAGGGCTTCCCAGATTCTTTTCAAACCCCAAAATCTCTGACTCTCCCTAAAAGTTGCTAAGACTAGTTTCCCCGGAAGCCAGCACCGGTCCAGAGTGGAATTCCTGTCAAAGGTTATCAGCAGGACCTTGGTGGTTTAGGCTCTTTTCTTTGCTTTTTCTTCCTTCGAAAAAACAGCATGGTTTTTTAGTCAATACGGTGGTGATATTTTAGTCTTAAACACCCCTTCGTGCATAGGAGTTGAAACAAGTAAAGTCTGCGTAGTTCCTAGGCAGAGTAACTGGACCCAAACCCTCTCTCCTTAGCTGTGCGACTTTGAGGTGGTCGCCTGAACTCTCCGTACTGTAGAACGGAGAGCAGTGATTCCAGTTGGATAAATTGCAAGAATTAAATGAAGTATACGTAGTGCCTTTAAAACCTTCTGCTCTAAGCCGGGCGTGGTGGCACACACCTGTAATCCCAGCACTCAGGAGGCTGAGGTAGGAGGTGCGTTGTGAGTTCGAGGCCGGCTTGGGCTACAACGTGTGCAAGGCCAGCCTGAGCTGCAGAGTGTGACCCTGCCTCAAAAAACCAGGGCTGGAAAGCCGGGCGTGGTGGCGCACGCCTTTAATCCCAGCACTCGGGAGGCTGAGGTAGGAGGAGCGTTGTGAGTTCGAGGCCGGCTTGGGCTACAACGCGAGCGCAAGGCCGGCCTGAGCTACACAGTGCGACCCTGCCTCAAAAAACCAGGGCTGGGAGTTTGGCTCAGCGGCTTAGGCGTCTATCAAGCAGGCGCGAGGTTGTGAGTTCAATCCCCGGTGCCGCAAAAAAAAAAAAAAAAAAAAAAACCAGGGCGGGGAGTTTGGCTCAGTGGCTTAAGCGCCTGCCTGGCAAGTGCAAAGTTGTGAGTTCGATCCCCGATACTGGAAAAACAAACAAACAAAAAAATCCAAAGCCTTCTCTTCTAAACCGGATGTGGTAGCGCACACCTGTAATCCCAGCACTTGGGAGGTTGAGGCAGGAAGATCATTTGCAAGTTCGAGACCAGCCTGGGCTACAAAGTGAGCCCAAAGCCAGCCTGAACTGCATTAGAGACACCCTACCCTGTCTCAAAAAGACAAAATAAATAAATAAAAACCTTCTGTTCTAATGTTTGCCTGTATTGAATACTCAGTAAATGTTTGTGCTTTTTTTTTTTTTTTTTTTTTTTTTTTTTTTTTTGTATTGGGAATCGAATTCAGGACCTTTCACTTGCCACACAGGCGATTGTGCCCCTGAACTGTGTTTCTGGCACAAGGTTTGTGCTCAAATTAAAGGTAAAGACTGGTGATGTAGCTCAGTGGTAGAACGCCTAGCATTCTCAAGACACTGGGTTCAATTCCCAGCACCAAAGTAAATAAATACATAAATGTATTTAATTAAATAAAGGGGGAAATATGCCCAAGGGAAACATTTACATATATTCACCAAAAACTTTGTTCTAGAAGATTCATAGCAACACAGTTTATAGTGGTCTCGGATTAGGAACAACCCAAATGTCCATTAACAGAAAACAAATAAATTGGGCGGTGGGTACTACACAACCATGAGAATGAATCAACTAAAACCAGGCATGGACATATAGATGAATCTCACAAACAATCCTGAACGCAAGAAGACACAAAACGCTCTACACTGCATGAGGTCATTTATAGACAAAACTGGCCTACGGAGTTAGAAGTCAAAATGGTGGGGGTTTTTGGTGTTTGGTTTGTTTGTTTTTGAAGGGCTTGGGAGAAACCAGAGGAGGGTCTAGGGTGCTGGTACTGTTTGGTTTTTTTGTTTTTTTTTTTTTTTTTTTTTTTTTTTTAATCTACTTGTCAGAGAATGTTAACTTTGTACAACTGCTTTGATACATTTGTTTGTAACTGGTTCGTTTTTCACTATGTTTGTCATTGCCCAATTAAAAGATTACTTTAAAAAACCAGGCATGGGGGCACATGTTTGCAATCACAGCACTCAGGAAGCTGAGGCAGGAGTTCAAAGTCAGCCTGGGCTACACAGTGAGTTCAAGGTCAACCTGACCCATATAATGAAACCTTGCCTCAAAAAAAAAAAAACATTGCGTAAAAGTCAGAAAGTGGGGGCGGGGGGGAGAGAAGTCAGAAAGTAGGAAGAACTAACATCCATAATCTCACAACCACAAATAACTACCATTATCATTTTAAGGCTGAGCCAACTGGGTCATTTTTATACATATATAAAGATATGAATACATGAGCTAATGTATATTTTTATTGTCATCTTGGTCACTTACCAGACACATTTTAAGCACTATTTCACAGACAGCAGCACTTTAACTATAGAGTATCTGTTGCATATGCACACTACAATTAATTTGTTCTACTCTATAGAGCTGAACGATTAAGCTATCTTTGGTTTTTTGGTTTTTTGTTGTTCTGTTTGTTTGTTTGTTTTTACCTTTATAAAGATCACATGGCGGGGCTGGGGATGTAGTTCAGCAGCACAGCACCTGCCTGACAAACACAAGGTCATGGGTTCGATCCCCAGTACCAAAAAAAAAAAAAAAATCTCATGGCAACAAATACACTTAATTCATTTTCACATTATTTCCCCATTATTTTCTCCCTGTATTTTTCTGAAAGATTTTTTTAGTATCTCATTCTTTCTTCTTGCCTTCCATTCTTCCCTCTTATTTTTGCTCATTTTGCCATACTCAAATATACCAATAAGGGGTTTAATCTTTCTTCACTTCACAAAAGTAGAATCATGTGCTCTTCTCTAAAATCTGAATTTTTAAAAATTTAGCCAAAATTCGTAGAAATCCCTCCAGAGAGCTGGGTGTGGTGGCACATATTTGTAATCCCAGCATTCAGGAGACTGAGGCAGGAGGATTGCCATGAGTTTGAGGCTAGCCTGGGCTACATAAGCAAACTTAAGGCCAGTCTGCACTACACAGTGAGACCATACCTCAAAAATAAATGAACAATAATTAAATCACTCCAGAGCAATAGATACATATCTAACACATTTTAAAAGTAGCAGATGACCCGAGCTACATAGTGCGACCCTGCCTCAAAAAAACAGGGCCAGGGGTTTGGCTCATTGGCTTAAGGGCCTGCCCTGGCAGGTGCGAGGTTGTGAGTTCGATCCCTGGTGCCACAAAAAAAAAAAGTAGCAGAGGCTGGGGATTTAGCTCAGTGGTATAAGCGCCTGCCTGGCAAGCATGAGGTTTTAAGTTTGATCCCTGGTACCAAAAAAAAAAAAAAAAGAAAAAAGAAAAGTAGCCACAGTAGCCCATGCAATGGGTGCACTATGGTGGCTGCAGTTGATCATCTATTGAGAACACCTGCTTGTTTCTAGGTCTTAGCCATTACAAATTATCCTGCAATAAATCCCTTTGTGCATAGAACCCTACAGTGCCAGTTATATCCATTTATTATCTCATTTTGAAATTCATCCTTTTTGGGGGCTGGGTATTTAGCTCAGTGGTGTAAGTGCCTGCCTGGCAAACACAAGGTCATGAGTTCAATCCCTGGTACCACAAAAAAAAGGGAAAGAAAAGAAAAGAAATTCACCCTTTTTTGCTGCCTGTGAAAAAATAGTTCTGGGCCCTTGAAATAATTTCTTTTGCAGGTGACCCTGAAGCTTTGTCGATAGAGGGTGCTAGAAAGTCATTGATGAAGCCAGGCATGGTGGCGCACTCCTGTAATCCCAGCACTGGGGAGGCTGAGGCAGAAGAATCATTTGCAAGTTTGAGACCAGCCTGGGCTACAAAATGAGCCCAAGGCCAGCCTGAACTGCATAGTGAGGCCCTGTCTCAAAAAGACAAAAAAAAAAAAAAAAAAAAAAAAAAAAAAAAAAAAAAAAAAAAAAAAAAAAAAAAAAAAAAAAAAAAAAAAAAAAAAGAAAGAAAAGAAAGAAAGAAAAAGAAAGTCACTGATGAAAAAAGACAGACATGGGGCTGGGGATTTAGCTCAGTGGCATAAGCACTTGCCTGGCAAGTGTGAGGTTGTGAGTTTGATCCCCAGTACAAAAAAAAGAAAGAAAGAAAAAGAACAAAGAGAGACTTACTTCCTCTTTTTGATTTTTGTTTTGATGTACTTCAGTACTTGGGATTGAACCCTGGAAGGACTGAGCTGCCCTCAGACTTGTGATCTTCCTGCCTCAGCTTCCCAGCAGCTAGGATACAGGTGTGCACCACCTTGCCTAGCTCCTGTGTCCTTGCTTGACAGGGTCCAGCTATCATCTTGGCCTCTGTAGCCTCCTGGCTCCTGCAGTGCAGGGCAGTGGGCAGCACCCGCAGCAGCTTCCTGCAGCATACTCCCTCGGGTGCTCTGCAGAAGAGACAAGGGCCCAGCTTCCCCAGCAGCCACCAAGTCCTAGCAGAGTTCCACTAAGGTCCATTGATTTCTCTTTCATTTCTCAGTGACCCTCGGTCAAGTCCTCCCCAGCACGGTCTCCATCTAGCTGCAGGGCAGGGCGTTCTTTCTTGGATGTGCTTTCTCCATTAGAGGGCAGTGGTTGCTGGGATAATAGGCATGCGCCACTACGCCTGGCTGCTTCCTATATTCTTTTACATTTTTTTTTTTTATACCTGGGATCGAACTCATGACCTTGTACTTGCCAGGCAGGCACTTGTGCCACTGAGCTAAATCCCCAGCCCCCCTCTTTCTATATTCTTTAGAAATCTCTTTGCTTCTTATTAGCCAATCCCTTATTACTCTAATTCGCTGTCCCAGTTAATAATCTTCATTATAATTATTATCATGTATTAATTGTATAAAATAATGATTTAATTATCACATTTCTATACAGGTATATAACGTGCTTTGATTGTATCTGATAGGTTCTGCCAGCCTGAGGCTCACCTATCTCTAACATGACATCTGCCCAACTTGACACACCCCAAGGGACAATTTATCTCTCCAAAACCAACTTTTGCGTTCTTCCTCTAGCTCCAGAAATAAAACTCCTGCTCCCTTTTTGCACATGTGCCAAGACCTCTCCAATCCTAAGACTCCATGATCACCCAAGCGCCCCACCCCACCCCAATTCCATAAAAACTGATTCCACAGCTCTCTTTTCTGAGAGATGTTGCACTCTTCTGCAGCCCTCCTGTTCCCACAGTAAAGGCCTCTTTCTCTCTCTTTGCCTTTCTCTCTCTCTCTCTTTCTCTCTCTCAACTGCACCTAAAAAACCTAACAATACCCACCTCCCTATCTTTCTTACCTTCCCTCCTTCCTCTCCCCCCAACCACTTCTCTAATAATCCCTCTTCTACTTTCATGTTTTCCCCCTAGATTCTACATATGAGAGAAAACGTACTTGTTTTTTCTGGGTATGACTTGTTTCACTTAACATGATCTCTAATTGTATCAATTTTCTGGCAAATGACATGATTTCATTCATTTTCATTTTGGCTTTTTGAGACAGAATTCTGCTATGCAGTTCAGGCTGGTCTTGAACTTGCTTTGCAGCCCAAGCTGGCCTCAACTAGCAGCGATCCTCTTGCCCCAGCCTTCGGAGTGCTGATTTCATTCGTTTTCATGGCTGAATCATACTCCATTTTATATGAACACCACATTTTCTTTATCCATTCAAACATTGGTGGACATCTGGGCTGATCCCATGCATTGACTTTTGTAAACAGGGCTGAAGCAAGAAAGTAGGGTGTGACAATCTAGCTATAAAAATAGGTGAGAGTAGTTAATCCCAGGGCACTTGCAGAACAAGCCCCATGCCCAGCATGTGGACTTCTCTTGAGAACTTCAGCAGGATTTTAATAGGATGACCTGGACTTAATATTAGTGCAGGAAATACGAATAAAGGACAGCAGCTATTAAGCGCTTATCCTCCTGTCTCCTTTTTTTTTTTTTTTTTTTTTTCTTGTGGTAGTGGGGCTCAAACTCACAGCCTCACGCCTGCCTGGCAGACACTTAAGCCACTGAGCCAAACTCCCAACCCTATTTCTTTTAAGACAGGGTAGCATTATGTAGCTCAGGGCTGCCTTGTTCACGCTGTAGCCCAAGCCAGTCTCAAACTCACAACGCTCCACCTACCTCAGCCTCCTGAGTGCTGGGATTAAAGGCGTGCGCCACCATGCCCAGCTCATCCTGTCTCTTCACAACAGTCCGCTCTCACCCATGGAGTTGTTGGTTTGTTTGTTTGCAGCACTGGGGATCGAACTCACAACCTTGCACCTGCCAAGCAAGCGCTTAAGCGCTTGCTTGTCCAGCTTCTTGGAGTGGTTTTTTTGTTGTTTTTTTCTTCCTCCCTTTTTCCTACTTATACTTTGCCTGAACTCACTCTGCAGAGCCTATTTTTTTCCTATCTTTAATAAATGTGAAGCCAGGCGTGGTGGTACATGCCTTTAACCCCAGCACTCGGGAGACTGAGGTAGGAGAAGTGTTGTGAGTTCAGGGCTGACTTGGGTTACAATGTGAACAAGGCCAGCCTGAACTATATAGTGCAACCCTGCCTCAAAAAAAAAAAAGAAAGAAAGAAAAAGAAAGTATTACTCAGCCCACCTTTCCCTATGTGCAGCAGGTCAGAAGAGTGCTTTGGGCACACTGGGTGGAGTAGAAGGTCCCTATAATCCCCACCACATGAGAGGCAAAAGGGTAGAAAGTTGGGAGGCCAGCCTGGGCAACTTAGTGAGACCTTTTTTGAAACAGGGTCTCGCTGTATAGTTCAGGCTGCCCTGAACTCACTATGTAGCCCAGGCTGTCCTCGAACTCATGAAAATTCTCCTGCCTCAGCCTCCCAAGTGCCAGGATTACAGGTATGAGCCACCATGCCCGGCTCCTATTTCAAAATTTTAAAAAACAGTTAAAAGCAAACAAACAAACAAAAGAGTTGCAGATGTAACTCAGCACTCCCTGGGTTCCATTGTTACAGGCAACTGAGTTAGTTAGAAATACTATAGGCAGTCAGACAGGGTTAGATCCTCGAAGGAGCCAGTGCAGAAGCCCAGATACTTTGCAACTGTGAGGGAGACAGATACCTCCTGCTGTGGGCCAGGCCTCAAGACAAAAGATCAAACAAATGTACCCATATCCTAAGAACTGATATTCTAAATAGTTCTCTATCACCCCGAGGAAGTCAGGGGCCAGCATCCCACCTCTCTTGAGGGAGAGTCACTGCTGTTAAGCATCCCCGCTTGCTGTGTGATTTAATCCTTGATTTAATCAGTTTTACCTGAGCAATTAATCTTATTGGTTAACCATAGTCATGTCCCACTTTATGCCCACCTTGCAGATTCCCATTTCCCTCCCACCCCCCACCCCTGCCTTGGACCCATCTAACTTCATGGTTTTACTCTATAAAAGTCCCTAGAAATGACAGAGTCTTTGGCAACCCATTTGGGACCCCTTCTGTCTCTCTCTCAGACAGAAGCTTTCTTTCTCTCAATAAATATATTCTGCTCTTACCCTCCGTTGTTCCTAAAATTCATTCTTCGATTTTAGAGCACACGAACTCGCGCCAGACATATAGTAGGTTGGGAGTTTCATTCCCCTGTATCACCATCTTCAGTACCAGAATTTGTTCTGTCTTTGGGGAGGGTGTCCTTCACATATGTGGTGGCCCGGAATGTCCCCACCAAGCTTCGATCACTGACTTGTGGAAGGTGGCTGGGTTAGGGGGTGCCAAGGCGGCCCTGCTGCTATGAGGTGTGGCCTGGCTAGAGGCAGTCACTGGGGCTTGACCAGGAAGGGTGTCTCTGTCTGACTCCCTTCTTCTCTCTCTCTGCTTCTCACCACCAAGATGTGAATAGCTCTCCTCCACCCCAGACCTTCCCACCATGCTAGGACTAAGACTTCCGAAACTGAGCCAAAATAAATATCTCCTCCTTTCATTTGTGGTGTCAGGTGTTGTGTCCCAGTGCTGAGGAAGTGACTAAGAGAATACCAATGCTGGAAAATAGCCTTGGTCACCAGACACCAGTAATGAGCACCACAGGGAACCTGAATAATAAACTCTTGGAAGTAACCCTTATCTACCGCTAGCCTTTACCCTGTACCCCCATATACGTCTTGGATACATCCCTAGAATTTGCTTCCCTAGTCCAGATACCCACTTGTCCTCTCATCCCTTCACAAGTGTATTGTTGTCCACGAAGTGTGAAAGCGTCCTTCCTTCAGACTTCACTTGTGACGATCTCCATGTGCAGGAAAAGTTAATAAAACTTTAATGCTTTTCTTTTATTCATCAGCTGTCATGTTAATTGGGTTCCGAGACCCGGCAAAAGAGCCCAAGTAGGAACTACAGCGGGCAGAGAGGACCTCTCCTCCTACAGAGTCATCCAGTGTGCGCTGATCCTAACCTAAAAGACCCTTCTTTGTGCTTCACAGTGCTCAGCGCCTCTGTACTTTACCCCTACCGAGCAACTCTTGCTTGCCTCCCTCTTCCTAAAAACTATATTGCACCCTTGCTGAATTGCACGGAACAGAAAACCCAACACAATGTGGTTTAAACATAAAGAATACTACCATGATAAACACCACATTTGGGATAATTAAGTTTGGTCGGCAGCTGGTAGGCCTTTGGGGATGATTGGTTCAGGAGCAGTATTTCACCCTCTCTGCTTCCTGGCCGCTACGCAAACAGCTTTCCTCTGACACACCCCAGTGGAACCACTCGGTTCATTGAGTTACTTATCATTTACCTAGTGTGTGTTTTCTTAAGGTCAGCTTACTTAGTGGTGTTTGTTATAGGCAGCTGAGTTAGCTAGAAATATTGTAGGCAGCCAGACAGGGCTAGAATCATGAAGAAGCCAGGGCAGAAGACCAGATACCTTGCATCTGTGGAGGAGACAGACACCTCCCGCTGTGGGCCAGATCTCAAAACAAAAGATCAAGCAAATACACCCACATCTTGAGGACTGATATTCTAAATAGTTCTCTATCACCCTGAGGAAGCCAGGAGTCACCATCACAACCCCCTACAGAAAGAGTCACTGTCCTTTAAGCATGCTCACTTGCTACGTGACTCACTTCCCCATTTGTCCCCGATTTAATCAATTTTACCTGAGTAATTACACTTGTAATCTTATTGGTTGACCATAGTTCTGTCCCACCTCAAGCCACCTGCCTTGCTGAGTTCCAATTTTTCCCCAACTTGGACCTAACTCACTTCATGGTTTTCATCTCTAAAAGTCCCTAGAAAAAACAGTCAGCTGGGTGTGGTGGTGCACTCCTGTAATCCCAGCACTCAGGAGGCTGAGGCAGCAGGATCGATGCTAGTTTGAGACCTGGGCTACAAAGTGATCTCAAGGCACCTGAACTGCATAGCAACACCCTGTCTCAAAAGGACAAAAAAAAAAGACAAGACAGTCTTTGACAACTCACTCGGGACCCTTTCTGTCTCTGACAGAAGCTTTCTTTCTCTCAATAAATATATTCTGTTCTTAACCTCCATTGTTCCTAAAATTCATTCTTTGATTTTAGAAGACACGAACTCATAGCGGACATCCAGTAAGTTGGGAGTTTCTTTCCCCTATATCAGTGGGTTAAAACAACATCTGACTATTATCAACTGCTATAAAAATGCAAGATAATTGCACATATTTGAAGTTTGGAGGTATGATGCCTGGTTAACAGTACTGTTTCTTTGAGAGTGGAAGTCCTTGAGATTTATGGATTTGTAATATTAGAAGAAAACCACATTTACAGACTTATTACATCTTTAACACTCTTAGGAATCTAGGATTAAGGAGCCTAGAAAAAAAAAAGGCTGTGGGTTGAAAAGGGCATTATAACCTTGAGTAAAAATTTTTTTTTTTTTTTGGTACTAGGAACTGAACCCAGGACCTTGCGCTTGCCAGGCAGGAGACTGTGCCACTGAGCTATACCCCGGCCAATTTTGAGTAAATTTGATGGTATCCAAAAGCTGCAGTTTTCTTAAAAGTACAATTTAAAATTATCATTTTCATTGTCTCCTTTCTACCGTTCCTTGTTTCTCTTACCCCACCTCATTGACAGAGACCACCATGGGGACAGAGGACAAATTGCTAGGCACTTAACCTGTTCCTCACTGAAAACATCTGTTTTCTTCTGAGATGGGTTTAAAGCAGGAGAATAGGGCCTGGCAAAACTGGCTCAGGAAGTAGACACCACCTATTGTTACAAAATCCTAGCGATACAGTGGAAAGAAACTCCCAACCTACTAGATGTCTCGTATGAGTTCGTGTTCTCTAAAACGAACAACAGAGGTTAAGAGCGGAATATATTTATTGAGAAAGAAAGCTTCTGTCTGAGAGAGAGACAGAAGGGGTCCCAAGTGGGTTGCCAAAAGACTCTTGTCTTTACTAAGGACTTTTACAGAGTAAAATAACAAATTGAGATGGGGAAACCATGGGAATTCGGAAGGTGGGCATGAGGTGGGACAGGACTATGGTCAACCAATAAGATTCATTGCTCAGGTAAAATCGATTAAATCGGTGACAAATGGGGAAGCAAGTCCCGTAGCAAGCAGATATGCTTGATGAGCAGTCGCTCTTCCTGTAGGGGGTTGGGATGGTGACTCCTGGCTTCCTCAGGGTGCTAGAGATCTATTTAGCATATTGATTCCTGACGCTTATCCGTAGGAAATATGTGGGTGCATTTGTTTTATCTTTTGTCTTGAGGTCTGGCCCACAATGGAAATGTAGGTCTCCCTGACAGTTGCAAGGTATCTGGTCTTCTGTAGAGTGTGCTCGTTTTCCTGCTTTTACTGTTACAGGCACTGTTTGTTAGAAATATTAGAGGCAGTCAGATAGGGCTGAGCCCTCAAAGGAACCAGTGCAGAAGCCCAGATACCTTGAAACCTTGGAGGAGACAAACATCTCCCACTGTGGGCCAGATCTCAAAACGAAGAATCAAGTAAATACACCCACATCCTAAGGATTGATAATCTAATTAGTTCTCTATCACCCTGAGGAAGCCAGGAGTCACCATCTCAAACCCCTATGGGTTTTGTTCCTGATTTAATTTTACCTGAGCAATTAATCTTATTGGTTGACCATAGTTCTGTCCCATCTTATGCCCACCTTGTGAGTTCCCATTTTCCCCACCTTGGACCCGTCTCACCTCATAATTTTACTATATAAAAGTCCCTAGAAAAGACAGAGTCCATGGCAACCCGCTCAGGATCCCTTCTGTCTCTGACAGAAGCTTTCTTTCTTTCAATAAATATATTTAGGAACCCTCCGTTGTTCCTAAAATTCATCCTTCTATTTTTAGAGAACACAAACTCGTACTAGACATCTAGTAGGTTGGGAGTTTCATTCCTCTATATCATTAATGCAGCATGTTTTTTCTACTACCTTTAATAAATGTAAAACCTTGCTATTGTTTATACTTGTCTTGACTATTTCTTTGCTCGGGACAGAAAGAACCTAGAGAGAAACCTTCTCTAGAGGGAGACTCCAGCATTCCCAAACCCTGAGGTAGAAGAAATAAAAACTAGGCAGAAAAGAGAGAAGGAAAATCATATTTTTAAAAAGAAAACTATTCTGCTAGAGGTGGGTCACAGTACCAGGTGGGGGGCTTTACCATGATGCATCCGGGTTTGCACTGGTTTTCCAGTTATCACCTCCTAGTCACCAGATTGAGCCCAGTTCCTGCAATTGAGGTAGAGCTAAGATGAAATATTTGTCAGATACTGAATGTATTTGATTTGTGTTTGACATTAATTAAACATGTAAAATTAATAGTTAAAAAAAAAAAAAAAATAAAAAATAAAAAGAAAACTACATCTTCAAGACAAAATGTCCATGTTGGTTGGCTTCTTCCTTTGTTTTTCCTTCTCTTCTCCCAGAACACAATAAGCCTAGACAATTGCCTTTCACCTACGAAAGGTTCAGCCATTCCCCTCTTCACTTGCAAATAGCTCTCTCACCTGTAAACAGACCACCTTTTTCACCTGTAAATTATACAATTTGCTGTATAATTGGACCATTATCTTACTACGGGGAGGCCATCCCCTCCCACCCCCGGACAGGACTAAAGAGTATCAAATTCCACAGATTTCCACAGCCCAAACACACACAAAGTTTCCCAGGCTAGTGTGTCTCATTTCCCCACACTTCACTTTGAGTTCTTTCTTTCTTTTTTTTTTTTTTTTGGCTTTTTGAGACAGGGTCTCATTATACAGTTCAGGCTGGCCTTGAGCTTACTTTGTAGCCCAGGCTGGTCTCGAACTCACAATGATTCTCCTGCTTCAGCCTCCTGAGTGCTAGGATTACTGGTGTGAGCCACCACGCCCGGTTTCACTTTGAGCTCTAAAATCTCTGCCTAATAAATGTTTTTTATGCTCCTTACTCATGCATTTTTCTTTCTTCTCTTTTTTGTGGCACTGGGGATCAAACTCACAACCTCGCACCTGCCAGACAGGTGCTTAAGCCACTGAGCCAAACTCCCCACCCTAGTTTTTTGAGGCAGAGTCGAACTAGGTAGCTCAGGCCGGCCTTGTGCTCACATTGTAGCCCAAGCCGGCCTCGAACTCACAACACTCCTACCTCAGCCTCCCGAGTGCTGAGATTAAAGGCGTGCGCCACCACACCTGGCTTCATGCATGTTTCCACACATTGCAAACTTATTCACAAAAGGGCAATTTTAGTTCCTTATTTCCACTCCCAAACCTTCTCAGACCCAGTCTGGCGGCACGCTGGGACATAGGACTGGATTTGTGGGTGCCCAATAAATAACTAAAAGTAGGCTGAAGTCTGCATCGGCACTGCCTGCATTTTATGTCTCTTTTATTACCTTAAAGCTTTGGGACAGATCCCTGCACACATCTTCACATAGGGAGCATCTGTATTAACAGATTTCTTAGCCTTATATTTACCTAGTGATTCTCATCCTCCTGCAAGACTGAGGACACCAAGATATACATAACTAAAGTAATTCCATGATTTGCATTGCTTCTTAACCTTTTGGTTAAAACCAAGTGTGGGATTTGCAGAATCCCAATTGCCAGGTTTTGTTTTGTTTTGGCACCGGGAATTGAACCCAGGGCCTACTGTTTGTTAGGCAGGCACTGCCACTGAGCTGTATCCCCGGCCCATGCAATATCCGGTTCCAGACCCTAGCCAAGCAATGCCTACCAGTCTCCAGCCAGTGCCGTAAATCTGTAATCACCTCTGGCTCTGTTGCTATTTTCTCTGGCACTGATAACGGAACTTTAAAAGTTAGATTTCTTCCGTTTAGAGATAAGCAACTTCTCCAAACATCCTTCTGCTTAACATGTAACCAACACCCCCTCCTCTCCTCAACCCAAGAGCAGTGACAGAACAGGCCCCTGGAGACAGGAGCCCTGCCTGCTTTCCACAGGAAAGGGGTGATGGACCAATGGTAAAGATCGGTATTGTCTCTCTGTATCCCTTTCGCTCTCCTTACTATGAAAGACCCTTAGCCACCCATACACGATGAATTGGTCTCCTTGGAGCTAGCTTTGAACAAATCTTTTTTTGCCTCCTTTAATTTGGTCCATGATGAGCCAATGAACCTGGGTGTATGCACCTGAGTGGTTGGTAGCAGTTTGGGCACAGCCAGCCGGGAGGTAAATCCTGGCTTCTGAGGGGCCTGCATCTCAGGAGGTTCGTGGGAAAAGAGACCGACTGCTCATGGGTAGCTGAACCCACGGTCAGGGTACAGACAGCTAAGTTAGGCAGACATATTGTAGGCAGTCAGACAGGGGAGCCCTTCAAGAAGCCAAATGCAGGAGAGGGGATACAATGCTACAGTCGGGGAGAGACACAGACACAGCTGTTGTGGGCCAGACCTCAAGACAAAAGATGAAACGAATGTACCCATGTACTTCCCCTAAAGATAAACAAGTGACTGATATTGTAAATAGATAGGTCACCTTGGGAAAGCCAGAAAGTGTCACTGACTCGCCCACTCCTGGAAAAGCCCCTGGTGTTTCCTGCCCACTTGCTATGTGACTCGTTACCCCATTTGATCTCCATTTAATCAATATTACCCGAGCAAATATGCTCGTAATCTTATTGGTTGACCATAGTTTGTTCCCACCTCATTCCCATCCTATGATTTCCTATTTCTCCCCACCTGGGAGCCGCCTCACCTCGTAGTTTTGCTCTATAAAAATCTATGAAAAGAGCTGGGCATGGTGGCGCACACCTTTAATCCCAGCACTCGGGAGGCTGAGGTAGGAGGAGAGTTGTGAGTTCGAGGCCAGCTTGGGCTACAATGTGAGCGCAAGGCTGGCCTGAGCTACACAGTGCGACCCTGCCTCACAAAACCAGGACCCTTTACGACCTAATGGGGGAAGGAAAATAAAAGACCCAACGCAGCACTCAAATTGGCCAGGGAGCTTCCCACTTTGGGACAGGACAAATTGCCCTTCAGGCCATAAGGATTCCTCTGTTAGGAAACCAGGACTGAGATAATGATCAGCCAGGCCTCAGTCCTGCATTGTACCCCGTTCAGCTCTCCTTTGTGACTGTGTCCAGTTTGAACTGTCAGACCTGTGTCTCCTTCAGCTGTTCTCCTCCTCAAGTTGAATTCCCATTCCCATCCCTATTTTTTTTCCTTTTCAATTAAAATTTTTGCCCGTGAATTCATGTACTTGTCTGTTTTAATTTCCATTATCATGTCTGTCCTGTATCATTACAAACAAAATAATTATAAATATTCATGTGTAAGTCTTTGTTGGACTTACGCACCCATCTCTGTTAAGGAAATTCCTATCTGGGGCTGAGGATTTAGCTCAGTGGCACAAGTGCATGCCTGGCATGCACGAGGTCATGGGTTTGATCCCCAATACCAAAAAAAAAAAAAAAGCCTTTCCTTAGATTGTGTAGTAGGTTTGTGAAAAGTTATTTTGTGTGTATGTGTGTGCATTTTGAGATAAGGTCTCAGTATGTAGTCTAGGCTGGCCTCGAACTCCTGACAGTCCTTCTGCCTCAACCTTTCAAGTGCTAGGATTATAGGCATATGCCACTATGCCCAGTGAAAAACTGTTTTTTTTATCCCAGCACTTGGGAGGCTGAGGTAGGCAGAGCGTTGTGAGTTTGAGGCCTGGCTTGGGCTACAATGCGAGCACGAGATCGGCCTGAGCTACATAGTGCGAACCTGCCTCAAAAAACTAGGGTCGGGAGTTTGGCTCAGTGGCTTAAGTGCCTGTCTGTCAGGCATGAGGTTGTGAATTCGATCCCTGGTGCTGCAAGACAAAAACAAAAACTGTTTTTTGTTTTGTTTTTTTAATTCAAATTCTATACTCAGTCAAGCTACCAATTTTTTTTTTTTTTTTTTTTTTTTTTTTTTTTTTTTTTGAGGCAGGGTTTCACCATGCATTTCAGGTTGGTATTGAATTCCCTTTGTAACCCAGGCTGGCCTTGAACTCACAGCTATCCTCCTGCCTCAGTCTACTGAGTGCCGGGATTACAGGCATGCGCTACCATGCCCAGCCAAGCCATCAAATTCAAGGAAAGCAAATAAGAGATATTGTCAGACACTTAATTCAGAATAGGACTGGACATGTAGTGTGGTGATAGAACAGTTACCTGGCATGCGTGAGGCCTCAGGTTTTGTTACCATGGGTGATGGGGTCCTGGAAGAGTTCCTAGGTTCTTCTACACAACGAAGAACTGGATGTGGCACATGACAGTAAGGAAAGAGCATCGGGGTTTAAATAAGTGACAGTTCACTCAGAGTGAGAGGGCTCATGGCATGAGAGCTGAAGGCACTGGGTTTAGGGATTTAAAATGTTGCGCCAGTGCCAGGTGCAGTGGTGGACACCTGTAATCTCAGCACTCAGGGAGGCTGAGGAAGGAGAATCACTGTGCATTCAAGGCTAGCCTGGGTTACATAGTGAAACCCTATCTAAAACAAACAAAATATCCAACAAAATAAATAGGTCTTCTTTGACCAGAAAGTTTTTTTTTTCTCCTTTTTGAACGTAAAAGAAATTAAAACATTTTCTTTTTTTGGGGGGGTGGGCACTGGGGATTGAACTCAACCTCGCACCTGCCAGGGCAGGTGCTTAAGCCACTGAGCCAAATTCCCAGCCCTGGTTTTTTGAGGCAGGGTCGCACCGTGTGGCTCAAGCCAGCCTTGTGCTCGCGCTGTAGCCCAAGCCGGCCTCGAACTCACAACGCTCCTCGTACCTCAGCCTCCCGAGTGCTGGGATTAAAGGCATGCGTCACCACGCTCGACTGGTAAAACATATTTATTTGCCCTTAAAAAGATTTGCGTGCCCTGGGCACTATGTGTACTATATCTGAAAGATACATTACTGTTGCCTGATCTGATATAGGCCTGCATGGAATGGTCCCTTTTAATTACTCAATTGGGAAATGAGGTTGAGGTTATATTGATTATGGGAGTGGGTGGGGTCCATCTCACCCAGATGGAATTTCTGCTATACATGAGAGAGGAAATGGTAAAGACACCAGAGAAATATTCAATCAAACTGCACTGCAGATGTGAGCAATTTACAGAAGAAAAAGAACAAACCTCCATTAGCATTTGAAATGATATTGGGCAGTAACTGAGGATTTGCAAACTAAAACAATGAGATATTTTCCATCCATCAAACTGCAAGAATTTGTTTGATAATGTCCAGAGCTGATGATGTATAGAGGGTTTTTTTTTTTTTTTTTTTTTGTGGCACCGGGGATCAAACTCACAGCCTCACACCTGCCAGACAGGTGCTTAAGCTGCTGAGCCAAACTCCCAGCCCTGGCTTTTTTGAGGCAGGGTCACAGTATGTAGCTCAGGCCGGCCTTGCGCTCCCGTTGTAGCCCAAGCCAGCCTTGAACTCACAACGCTCCGCCTACCTCAGCCTCCCGAGTGCTGGGATTAAAGGCGGGCACCACCACGCCCGGCTGGCAGAGGTGCTTTTATCTCTCATTGCCAGATTGCTTTTCCCATGCAAACAAGGCATTTGGGATGGTTGTCCTATCAGGGACTCACTTGGCCTGCTGGCCAATCTAAGCCTACTAGATTTCCTGCCAGATGTAAATGAATACTTAAAGATGGTCCTTTTTTTTTTTTTTTTTTTTTTTTTTTTTTTTTTTTTTTTTGCGGTACTGGGGATTGAACTCACAACCTCGCACCTGCCAGGGCAGGCGCTTAAGCCACTGAGCCAAACTCCCAGCCCTGGTGTTTTGAGGCAGGGTCGCACTATGTAGCTCAGGCCGGCCTTGTGTTCGAGTGGTAGCCCAAGCTGGCCTCGAACTCACAACGCTCCTCCTACCTCAGCCTCCTGAGTGCTGGGATTAAAGGAAGATGGTGCTTTCTGATTAGTCCAACCAGTCCCATGTACACAGTTCAGGAATTTGCATAGTCATCCAGGAATCTGTTTCCTGGTCTTCCTTGATTCAAACTCACGCCCACTTTTTCAATCAGTTTGCCCTGCCCTAATCTCCTATCTTAGTGGGATTCGTTGGGAGCCTGAGTCCAGATACTAGGCAGTGCTTGTGGGCTTGGTCAAGCAGGGAGATTGAGCTGAGCTGAAGCTGGGGACCAGAGATCTGGAGTTGTTTTCTTGTCAACCTCCTGATGCATTCACTGGGTGGTGTGATGAGATGACAAGTCAGTGTGGTGACGCTGCACCCCAGTGTTAGGTACCCTTCCTGTTACTAGACCAGGTGAGGAGGTTGCATTGTTTATTGGTCTGGTGTATCAGATGAGTCTATAGGCCTAGTTTTCTCTGCTATCACTTACATAGTCGTATGTGTCCTTGGTTTAATTTACTAAGTTTACAGATGGTAATTTTTTTATCAGCAAGATCAATGTATTTATCATTTATGCCTCATGTTTGTGTTGTGCAACTGAGAGGATTTTTTTTTTTTTGGCAAATTCATTATCTTTCTTTTCTTTTCTTTTTTTTTTTTTTTTTTTTGGCACCGGGGGCCGAACTCATAACCTCGTGCCTGCCAGGCAGGCGCTCAAGCCACTGAGCCAAACTCCCAGTCCTTATTTTTGGCAAATTCAGTGTGCACAACATCTGGTGGTCATCTGTTTGTACTGACACACCTCCAAGTCATTTCTGCCTCAGTATTTGCATTCAAAACAGGAGCAAGCTGCGGTTTTATAAAATGAAGTCACTTAGGGCAAAACACAAGCTACTATCCTAGACACGTGGATGTGGAGTAACTCACGGCAGGGCACAGGCTACTCTGCGCCCCCAGCTAATCTCCACTCCTGATCTCATGCCCGCAGTGAGCCACCTCTTCTGACCGGATCTCACCTTAAAACAACACATCAGCTACAACACCTCATAATCCAATCACTTCTCTCACATGAGGCTTTTTGGGGGACATCTAGACGTCTAGCTATAAACCGTAACATCAATTGACTGTACAATAAAACTTTTTATTGGTTTTTGTTTGGTTTGGTTTGGGATGGCTTTTTGGTGTTTTGAAACAGGATCTCATTACGGTGCCCAGGGTGGCCTCGGACTGATGGCGACCCTCCTGCCTCAACCTCTCAAGTGCTGGGATTACAGGTGTGTGCCACCACGCTGAGCTCAAATCTTTCCTTTGGGCAAAAATCTAGTCTTTTACTTTTGGTTTCTATGCATGTCAGGCAGCAGCCCTTTCTCCGTATCAGTGTGCAGGTATATGTATTTTAAGATTCCTACATAGGTATATATCATACATTTATACAAGTGTGACACACGTATTGCACACTAGGTGTAACTGTGCTCATAGCAACAACTCAGATCCTGGTATGCTGGCCTGGGCCTGCGGTCTCAGTAGCTTGGAAGGCCAAGGATGATTTCAAGTTTGAGTCCAGACTGGGTAATGGAACAATTTAGTCAAACCCTGTCTCAAAATAAAATAATAATGAAAGAGCTCTTGGGCATGAAAAAAAATAATAATGAAAGGGCTGGATGTGGTAATGCACACCTGTAATCCTAGCACTTGGGAGAGTGAGGCAAGAGGATCACCACAAGTTCAAGGGCAGCCTGGGCTACAAAGGAAGACCTTCTGTCAAAACAAACAAGCAGGGCCTGGATACAGCTCAGCGGCATAAGCGCCTGCCTGGCAATTGCAAGATGCTGAGTTTGATCCCAGTACCCCCTCAAAAAAAAAAAAAAAA
>RJWM01034325.1:0-19812 GCA_004363535.1 Dasyprocta punctata | reverse complement strand
TTTACAATAATGTAAAGTCAGAAAATCCTTTTCTTTAAATTATGTGTATATCTTTACTATGTTTCTAACACAGTATGTATATTTTAATTTACAGTAAGAATGTTGTGATAATGATTTATCATTACTTTCTTCACTTAGCATTTTTAAGATCACTCTATGTTGTCTTTGAATCTATTAAGTTGCTTCTAACTGCTGGGGAGGGTTTCCCAGTACATATTCACTACATTCTTCTAAACAATTACATAGAAATATATATGAAATCTATCTAATTCCCCACAACTACACACTCAGATATATAATCAATTGAAATAAAATTTTGTATGTGATTCTTTACAGACTTTAGAAATCCTCTGTGATTTGGATTGCTTGAGCATAAGACCTACAAGTATCAGCTTAAAACAAAACAAAATACTGCCACACTCCCTTCAAAATGATTATATTAATTTGCATGCACATCAGCAGTACAACAGAGTTATGCTAAAACTATGATATATATTAGGCCAGGTTGCATTTCAGCCAACAACAGTAAGATTGTCCCTTTTGAAAATGGATTAATGTAATTCATTGTATTTAAAGATATGTTAAAACATCATATGACTATTTCAATGAATAAAGAAAAGTCTTTCACAGTAATTCAACTTCTATTGATGAGAAAGGCATTTGGCAAATTGTTTCTTAGAAGAGAACTTCCTCAGTTTAACAGAAGGCAACAAATATCATGCATCAAAGATCATATATTTAATCAGATATGGTAAAATGTCAGCATTAATAATGGAAACAAGACAAAAGTGCCCATTTTACTCCTTCTAATCAACTTTGTCCTAGATGTGTGCTGATACAAAAGCAATACAAAAATATAAAAACGCAGTACTTCTGTGTCTATATATCAGCCACAAGAATTTATTTAGACAATTAAATACACATATATTTAGATATATCAGTGAATCAGAAAAAGCCTTTGATAGTAATTCAGTTTTAATTTTTAAGAAAAACACTTAGCAATGGGAAGGGGATGAAGGCATGGAGGGAGGAGAGGGGAAAGGGACATACGAATAATTAGGATGGGTTATATACACGTACCAACTCTCCATGATAAATGTAATCCTTATGCAATGCAAACATGTAATAAATAAAAATTTAAAATTTTAAAGTAACACATAATAAACTTTTCAAAAAGAAACTACCTCAGACAATAGAAGGTACTATATGTATACCATATACACATGTGTTTATAGCATATATTCATAAATATAAAAAATTTATAGTTCCAAAATAACAGACTAGCTCATAATCTCCTCTTAAGAACAACTGGAATAACTGGATATTTTACATTTAATGTATTCAAAGCACCAGAGAGGCACCAAGACAGTGAGGGTTTCAGACAACTATATCCCAGAGAGAAATAAAAGAACAGAAATTAAGGAAATAAAAGGAAAAGCAACATAGTCAATGTACTAATACCATGTTCTACTAAACACACTAGAAACACTTGACAATATAGAATTATACTCACCAAAAGTAAAATGAGAGAAAAAACGTGATTTTGAGAATTTGTTTCTAGAAGATTTATATTTACAGAATATTAAAGGTAGCTCTTCACACAGAAGGAAAGTATCCCAAATGGCAGTACAGAAATGTAGGAAAGAATGAAAAAACAGGGAAAATAAGAGAAGAAATCACACGAATAAGGATTGCACAAAATAACAGTAACATTATATAGTGTTTAAAGTGTCAGTAAGAGTTGGTTAAAAAAAAAGGCTTCCTGTATCCTCTCCACATTAAAGTACATAAAATTAAGTCTTCACCAATTCAAAGATTTAAATTGTGAGCATGAATTGAAAGGCGCAATATCATTGTGAGAGTGCTTCTCTCCAAATGTATCTGCAGATTGAGTGACTTTTGAATATGTAACAAAGTTAAATATCTACTTACTGTAATGACTCAGTCACTCAATTTACACAAATGAAAGGAAAACCTTTGTCTATACAAAGAACTGTATATGAATATTCATAGGCACTTCATTGATAAAAGCCCCTAACATGAAACAACTCACATAGTAACAAAATGCTGAAGAGATGAAAATGTAGAGACCGAGGGCGGGCGCTAAAACGACCCCCGGTAGCCAGGCGAGGCGGGCAGCTGTCACCCGGGAGGCTCCGGCGCCCAGCCCCGGCCCCGGCCGCCGCGCCCCCTTGCGGCTTAGCCCTGGAGCCTCTCCCTCTGCGGCCGAGCGGGAGACCGCCTGGGGGCGGGGAGGGGCGTTCGGGTGAGCACCCCGCGGGGCGCAGCTGGTCGGCGGTGTCCTGGAGCTTCAGCACCGCCCGTGGCCGCAGTTCCCGTGCCGGATTCCGAACCCCGGGAGGCCCAGGGTGCGGCGGCGCTGGCTGCGGAGACGCCAGGCTGGGAGGTCCCCGAGGACGCAGGCGCGCAGCCCAGAAGTTATGAAATCCGACCCCAGGGCCCCGCCAAGGGGGTCAGCACTTGCGTTGAGTCGATGGACTGGGATTCTGCGGTCCAGACTGGCTTTACAAAACCGAACAGCTACATTCGAGGCAAATGAGAAACGGATGAAGATAAAGATGATGGCCCCGTGACATGCTACATGGAGCCTGCGGTCCTTGTAGTGAGTCTTCCAATACTGTTTCCCTGGGTGTCCCCTCCCAACAGCAGTCTGATAGGCCCAGACCCTCGGAGTCAGAAGTCTTCATTAAAGAGCAAGCCTAACGAATGCCAGTGTTTATACAGTCTTTCCATGGATTCTCAAGTGCCCAAAAGAATCAGGAACAACTTTTGACATTAGCAAGTATTTTGAGGGAAGATGGAAAAGTCTTCCATAAAAATGTTTTCTACCCTGCAGGCTACAACAGCCCTTTCAAGTTACTTGACAAAAGTAGTGAAGTGTGGTTGATTCAGAACAGACCCTCTGAAGCAAACAAATGAGACAGTGAAAGGAGGCTCACCGCTGGGGCAAACCTTCTGTCCCTATGCGCATCAAAACCACCCCTAGAGAAAGCCAGTGTCTAGCCGGTCTTTTTCTCTGGGGCCCCACCAAGAAGCATGGTGATTTCTCATCTGCCTTTTTAAATGCTTGAAGCTTCTCTTAGATACACAGATCCCAGGGATAGATCTGTAAACGTGTAAATCGGCCATCTCTGGTGGTCTCTGTTTCTGTGAGGAACCAGGACCTATTGCGTTATTTCCCCCAAATTAGCTATATCCTAATCATATTACCTCCTTGTACTGCACTTGAATTTGTGTCAGGTGGATGTTATCCCTGTAGACAGTATCAGTAAAAACATTAAAGATGGATCCTGTATGGAACTGTAAGGCCATAGCCCTGAGAGGTGAAATTCAGTTGGGCACAAAAATAAGTGATATTTTGTGGCAAAAAAGAAAAAGTCGTAGTATATCCTCAAAATAGAGTACTATTCAATAATGTAAAGAAACAAAGTACTGTACTGATAAATGCAACAACACAGAGGAATCCTCAAAACCATTAGCTTGTGTCAAAAGATTGAAACCATAAAAAAGTACATTATATGTAACCCATTTATGACAAAATACTTAGAAAAACAAATCTGATCTATAGTAACCCAAACCGAACTTGTGATCACCTGGGTTGAGAAACACAATAAGCAGAACAAGGTCAACTGGGAAATAACACAGGGGAATTTTTAAGAGTAAAGGTAATATTTCTTACGTTGATTGCCATGGCTACAAATTTATGTGCATTTGTCAACACTCACAAAACTGTGCACTTAAAATCCTTGCATTTTTATTGCATGTAAAGTATACCATAATAAAATTTCTTTTTAAAAACCAAAGAAATTAATAAACAGTGCATTGGAAATCCCATCCTAGGGAAGTATAATGATAGAAAAAAAACAAAAACCTGAAGAGATAATTACTAGGTAGATATAAACAGGCTGAACAGCTGTTGGCAGTAGGAGGAGTCACAAAATGGAATGATTTAAACCAAAAACATAATAGGCATTTCTTTCTCACGTAAACATCCATTTAGGTTTAGCCCCTTGGAGTCATCCAAGAATCCAGCTATCTTATGGTTATGATTTATACCTGGATATCCCCCCAAAGCCTCATGCACTTATAGGTGGGGTAATGGGGAAGTTATTGGATCATGAGTCATGATATTCATCATTGGATTAGTCCACTGATGTGTTTACAGCAAATATGAGGTAGGGAGGTAAAGTCTGGTTGGAGGAGGTATGTCACTATGGCCTGGAAGGTGTATCTCTCTCCTACCTCCATTGATCACCTTCTTTTTCTTGCCTACCATGCCCTGAGCTGTTTTTCCGCCATGATGCCCTTGTGCCATGCCATCACACTGCCTTACCTTGAAGCCAGTCAACTGTGGACAGAAACCTCTACAAACTATAAGCCAAAATAAACCTCTCCTGTAGGTGTCAAGAATTGTGTCTCAGAGATGAGAAAATTAACTGAGACACTTGGGAACTCTGCAATTACTCTGTCTGTGGTCATTCGTTTTATGTAATTATTTATTTATTTATTTTGGTATCAAGGGTTGAACTCATGACCTTGTGCTTTCCAGGAAGGCACTTGTGCTGCTAAGTTAAATCCCCAACCCTGTGTTTGTGGTTTTAAACTTGTGTTGATGGAACTCCAAATAAGCCCATGTATAAAAGAGAGGACATCTGTGAATCTGCATGAGGAAAAAAATTACATTTTTATTTTTGCTAGCCTCCAAATGAAGTTTACCAATCTCTTCAATTTTGCAAAGTGACATCAAATCACACTAGCTTTCACAGTACTGGTGAAAACTTTGAAATCTTAGATATTTTCATCTTACATGGCTATGAACGAATCTTAAAATATCATCCATTTTTATCACTGTTTTGAAATTGTTGTAAATATAAGATTTACCTGTGATATTTTGTTATTTTCTGTAGTAATAAAGTATTGCTATATGACTATATAACAAGTTGGGTTATTTTAAAGTGATTGCTTTAGCTCGATGTAATTGTTTTTGTTATTGCTCTTCATATTTTACTCTACATATTTAAACACACTGGAAATGAGGTCTAAAGTCTTCATCAAATAGCCAAAGAGGCCAGTGTTACTGAGAAGTTTAGGAACCACTTGTTGTGGTATATTGCCATCATCCCTATGGCCAAAATGAGGCTGCTGCCATATTTAGTTGGCAGCAGTTAAGTAGAAGAATGCATATCTGGAGAAGATAAGGTATATTTTGCCTCCATTTATATTCTATTTCAGAGAAGCAACCCTATGGCCATGGCCAAACACCATAAAGAGGGGCTGAAAAATGTAATGTAACTGGGCTCCCTCATGCTCAGCTACCAGTTTCAATTACTAGAGATGGGAAGGAAGCAAAAAGCAATCTCTACACAATCACATCACATCTGAGGAAAATCAGATGTGAGCATACGAGACAAATGTATCAAAAGATGATAGTGTTCAGGTTTCTCATTCCTAGTAACATGTACAAAGATAGGCAAGGAAGAAGCAGAAGATCTTGATGAAGAGAACGTAATTGGACAATTTAGACTACTATAAGCAAGGGCATGCTTGTATATCATGTCTTGGCAAAGGGCCTGTATGCAGTCTTCACCTAGTTCTATGATGCAGGTATGGCCAGTGTCCTGTTTCCCTTGGAAAGGAGTGTGTACAATAGGATGTCTTAAGTCAACACAAGTTAGGTCAAGCACACATCTGCGCTTGAGGATTTCCAAGTGGGGAAACTTTGAAGTCATTTGGATAGGCATAGCTCAAGCTCACTAGTAGCACTGGGGGGAGACACTGGTTAGAGATACATGAGTTTATTGGCCATAAGACTCTAAGAATTGTGACCTGCCTTTATTTTTGATTTAGACAAGGGTGATTTTGATTAAAGTTTTCAAGTAGAAAATAGATGCAAATATGAGCACAGTATGGAGAATGGGACTAAGAAGTGTCCAAGACCATGCCATCGGTAAAATTCCTTCTTATGAAGAAATAGTCTGGCCACTCTCAAGTGCGCCGTCTCTGGCCAGATTGTGGTACATCAGTGTAAAAGTTAGGCCAGGAATATAAGCAATAGAATTATTTGATCGTCTGGAACAGGATCTCGAGGTACATACATCAGAAATGTAAGGTTGGTGAATCCAACCCATGGGAAATTTCCTTTTGGTTGAGAGAATCTACCTTAGAATGTTCATCCACCTAAAGAAGGAACAGACATTCCTGTCGGGTAAATATACATAATGGAATTTTATTTGGCCATAAACAATAAATGCATGTCACTTGCAGGAAAATGAATGAATCTTGAGAGTTTAATGTTAAGTGAAATAACTTAGACACAGAAAATTAAATGTCACATGGTTTCTATGAGAAACTCAAAACAAAAATAAATTGATGAGGAAAGTAGAGTTGTTGGGAAATAGAAAGGCAGACTTTCGGAAGATGGGGAAGAGGACCAGAGGGAGGGGGCACTGTAAAGACTAGCGAAAAGGGGACCAAAAGCGATTAAGAACGTATGTATGTATATATACATTTATATACATATATATATATACACATACATATATACATACACATATATACATACATATATACACTAATTCCTCAAAATAAATGTAAATAAATATTACAAACATAAACCAACAATAAAGTGTTTTGTGAGAATTGAAAAATATTATTTAGGTCTTTAATTCATCCAGTGTACAACATGAGATGAGAATCTTTATGGTTTTTATCCAATGTAGTAAATAATTTTCCCAAGACAAGTTATTAAACATAATTTTCTGATTCCTGATATTAACAGTAACACGTAATAGCCTGCCACATTGAAGTAGGCCTGTTTCCAGAAAAATGTATTATCATTTGATTTGTTTATTTGATGGGTATGCATTTTTGTCATTCTATTCCATTGCACTTTATGCTATGGTTACTACTTTCTTAAAGTACAGCCTAGCTACTTAGAGACTAGTATCTCCCATAAAATTTTAGAATATCTCCCACCCAAGAAAATTCTTTTGGGAATATGTAAAAAATTTTAAAAATGATAATTTTTAAGGAAAATTAGCAGTTTTATATTAAACGCTCCTACATTCCAAGTGCCATAGACTTTTGTTCGTTCAGATATTTTACCTGCTATTGTGTTTTCTAGTAATTATTAGTTCTTGTAAATGCTATTGATTTTATAAGCCTTTTTCAACCCACAGTTGACTCTCTTACTAACTTTATCAGTGATTAGTTATATACAGTAATAGGATTTTTTTGCATATTCATAAATGCATACATTGTGCTTTGATTGATTTCACTACCATTACCATTCTTCCTCTTCCCTCATTTCTTTCCTTGATCCTCTACCTGTTCTCTAAACAATATCCTTTTTAAAGATTTTTTTCAGATTTCATCTATGACCAAAAATATGCAATATTTGACTGAGTCTCACTTGTTTTGCTTACAGCAATGGTCTCTAACTCTATCCGTCTTCCTGCAAATCACATGATTTTATTCTTCCCATTTTGTGTATATACCACATTTTCTTTATCCACTTACCTGCTGATGAGCACCTAGGCTAATTCCAGAACTCAGCAAGACTAAACTTGTGCCATAATAGACACAGATATGCAGGTATCACTATGGTATACTGACTTTAAATCTTTTAAGAATATACCAAAGTGATATAACTGGGTCAAATGGTATTTTTTTCTCTTTAGTTTTTTGAGGACCCTCCATACTCTTTGTAGTAATCTACATCCCCACAAACACTGTGAAAAAGTTGCTTTTTCCCTGCATCCTTGTACTTCCTTGAAGTCTAAAGATTTTGAACAATTTTTCATTCTTATTAGCCATTTATACTTCATCTTTTGAAAAATGTCTACTTGATTCATTGGCTACTTGTGATTTGGTTCTCTGGGATTTTTTTCAGTTCTTCATATATTCAAGATATTAGTCCTGTCAGAAGACAGCTGGCAAAGATTTTTTTCCATTCTGTAGGCTGTCTCTTCACTCTGTTGTTACCTTTGCTGTGCATTTTTTTTAACCTAATGTATTCCCATTTGCTGATTATTGCTATTTCCTGTGCTTTTGAGATTATATTCCCAAAGTCTTTGCCTGGGGCTATGGCTTCAAATGTTTTTGTGATGATCTCTTCCAGTATTTGCAAAGGTTTAGATCTTACATCTAGGTTTTTGATCCATTTTGAGTTGATTTTTATGTAGAGCAAAAGATCAGGGCCTACTTTCCATCTTCTACATATAGATATCCAGTTTTTCTAGCGCCATTTTGTAAAGAGGTTGTCTTTCATGCAATGTAAGTTTTGGGCACTGTAGTCAAGAATTCCGATGGTTGAAGTTGTTTGGTTTCTGTATCCTATATTCTATCCCATTGATCTTTCCATTTTCTGCCAGTACCATGCTGGTTTTTTTCCTCTGACTTTGCAGTGAATTTGGAAATTAGCTATTGTAAGGTTTCATCATTACTTTTCAATCAAAATTTCTTTGGATAGTCTAAGTCCTTCACTTTTTTGTTTAGGATTGCTTTTTGTAGTTTGTTGAATAATGTAATAGATATTTTCATAATAACTGTCTTGAATCTGTAGGTTGCTTTTGTTTGTAGGATTCTCATTGGGAATTTCTTCATCAATGTTTATCAAGAATATCACTCTATATTTTTGATGTTGTTGTTGAGTATTGGTTTTGGTGTCAAGGTGGTGCTGGCTCCATAGAATGAATTTGGAAAGGTTTCTTCCCTTCCTAGTTCATGGAACAGTTCAAGAAATATTCTTTTTTAAAGATCTAGTAAAAATTCATACCTTCATCTGATCCTCTTCTTTTCTTCACTGGAAGACTTATTATTGCTTCTGTCTCACTGCCTGTTATTGATCTGTTTGGATGCTCATGATTCAGTTTTGTTAGTTTACAGGCATCTGGAAATTTTTCCATCTCGTCTAGATTTTCTGGTTTATTAGAATGTAAGTTTTTAAAATAGTCCCTAATTATTCTCTGGATTTCAGTGCCATCTGTAGCAATATCAGCTCTCAACTCTAATTCATTTAGATCCTCTTATTCTTAAGTTTGACTAAGAGTTTATTAATCTTTTTATCTTTTTGAAGAATCAATTTTTTGTTTCATTGATCCTGTATATTGTTCTTTAATTTCTATATTGTTTGATTTGATAATTGGATGCACTGGCACTCAGTACATATGTATCTTCAATCATTACATGGTCCTTGTTTCTTTTGCTTGTTTGGTCTTCTTGAGACAGGCCTCATTATGTAGTTCAGGCTGGCTTTGAATAAGCTATGGAACACAGGGTAACCTCAAACTCACAGCTATCCTCATACCTCAGCCTCTAGAGTGCTGGGATTACAAGTATGTGCCACCATACTTGGCCTCGATACATGTCGTTAAGGGAGTATTCCCTTAAATAATATGTAGTGATATTTTTGTCTCTTGAAATCGGCTTTGTCAGATTGAGTGTAGCTGATCCCACTTGCTTTGGAATATCATTTTCATGGAATACGTTTGTCTATCTTTTCACTTTCAAATACATATGTCTTTGCAAGTAGGATGCTTTTCTGGCAGGCTACACGTAGTTGAGTCTTGTGTTGTAATCCTATCTGCAAGTCTCTGTCTTTTAATTGAGCAATTAAGACCTTTTACATTCAGGATTATTACTGTCTTATTGAGAATGTCAATTTTGTTGTTTGAGACAATCTCACTCATAGTTCAGGGTGGCCGTGAACTCACTGTATTAGCTCAGGATGGCGCCCTACATGATCCTCCTGCCTTAGCCTCCCGAGCACTCTACCACACCCAATTTTACAATGCCAACTTTTTGTTGTTGCTTTTGTTGTTAAAGCTCACCGAAGTTAACAGGACAATAAACTAGGTAGAAGTCACTTTACAAAATACCTGAAGTGGGCCTGGGGTTTAGCTCAGCAGCACAAATGCCTACCTGGCAAGTGCGAGGTCATGAGTTCAATCCCCGGTACAAAAAAAAAAAAAAAAAAAAAAAAAAATTACTGAAATCCAAAACATCACAGAAAATTCAGTTTAGGTTTATTCAGAGTAAAGTATAAAAACCAAATTTCAGTTTAGGTTTATTCAGAGTAAAGTATAAAAACCAAATTTCACTTATATTAGAAGAAATTCAACCATAAGTTTGAAATGTGCACTCAAACTACACATGCAATGAAGACAGTATTATTTGAGTAGACTTGATTATTGCTTCATTTTTCTAGTATTTGCCTAATATGAGTAGTTATCAACAGAGCAGTGCAACTGCTATGAGGATTATTTCATTTCATGTTACCGGTTCTCTTTATATACCTGAGTGTCCTTCTCTTCAGTAAAGTAGTTCCCGATGCCGTGAGTTTCCTCAGCATGTTTCTGCTTGATCATATTGGCAATAGTATTGCATATATCATCAAGCAAACCTGTGATACCTAAGTACTTTTCAGTCAGGCTAAATTCAAAAAGTATCCCTTAAACAACTTTAAGAGATTCTTGATTCCAAATAGGGATACTATTTGTGGACTTTTCATTGTTCTCACCATCCTAAGAAGTAGAATGGCCTTGTGCTGAGTGGACCCCTCAGTGACCTTCTTTAATATTGTTACTTTAACATTGGGTAGAAAAACAAGGCCATCATAGCCTTCATCAACCATTTCCAAATCTCCCAACATAGTATTGATCACCACAGAGTGTTCAGCAATTTCTCCACCAACTTAGTCAAATAGCCCACAATCACAACTTTGCAATTTAATTTCTGAATGCTTGGTGTTTGGTCTCCAGATGAAATTTTTTACCTGAAAACTTTCCATCCATGGTTCATTGACTATGTGGACACACAACCCCTGGATATGGAGGGATGATTGTACAGAAGAACTATGCAACACTAATACAACTATTCTGCAGACACACTGCAAGGCCTCTCAGGGACTAAGCAAGCAAGGCAAAGCAGAGACCATGCCCCTCCCTCTTTGGTGAAAGAAACCCTTATTTTAGCTGAACCTATGAGCATCTTTTCTTGTAGCTACTTATGGCTATGACCAATTTTTTTCTATAAGTGTGAGTGGAAGTAACAATGGGACACTTGTAGGTCATATCTTTATAAGCAAAATAACTTGATCCTCTCTTCCACTTCTCTCCTTACTTTTAGCTGAATTGTAGATAAAGTTTGAGACAGAGGCTTATAAGACTGTGAGACTGAAACCACAGTTTGAGAATGGCAGAGGAACAAGATCAGTGGAACTAGAATTCATGACACCGTGCAACTTCATTTTGGCTCTGGCCTACTCATTCTGGAACTGCTTTTCCAAAGAGAAATATTTTCACTTAAATTATTATTTTGCCCTTCCTTACAGCTTTCACACATTTTTATTAAAATGTGACGTGACTGCAGTACAGAAATGCTGATGTAACAAGATCTCAAGTATGAGATCTGGGGTTCACCAGCAGAGAGTGCTTACCTAGCCTGTGTGAAGTCCTGTGCTCCTCACCAGCAAAAAAAACAAAAATGGGAAAAATCTAAAACTTTAGTCCCCTCAGGAGTTGGATAGCAGGATAGAGAATGGCAAGGAAATGCAGTATGAAAATCATGGAAAACTTGATGACCTTTACCTCATGGCTGAATATTTGGTGCTCTACCACATGGAATACATTAGAAAGAAGACCATGATAGAGGTGATAATTCTAGAGGAACTAACTGTAATATCTTACAATACTGACTTCTGCTGGATGTTGCCTGTCACTTTAGCAAAGTCTTGTTAATAACTCATTAATTCAAGATAGATATTTTATAGCATTTGAAAACTTTTTAATGTACATATATTTTAAGCCATTTCCTAAACTGAGAAAAATTAAATTCATTCCTTCATTGATGGACTAAAGGTAAATTATTTGATAACTACAACACCAACTAGAAGATCACCAATATTAGAATTGGAGAAAATATTTAAAAGTCATTACAGAATCAGCAGGCATGGAAAAGAAATTGACATGGGGACTTACATATCAGATTTGAAAGAAAATGATTAGGCATGAGTCAAGGTGATTCAAAAACATGTCAAATGAATAGGAGTTCCTTTAAAAAGTAGGGGAAGTGGATTGGGTGATACTATGTACCCCCAAGTCCTCATATACTTTTTATGGGGCTGAGTCTGGAGCTTGTGATCAGTTTGTTGTCTAGCGCTGGGATTGATGATGTGAGTGCTGCACCCAGCCAGGGGTGGAGCTGAGATACAGTGTAAGGGAGGTGGGTCTTCCCCTCTCTTGTGCTTCCACCCTCTCTCATTCACTTGCTGGCATGCCTCGCTGTTTGGCGGCTGCCATGAATGACTGACCCCCCACACCACGCTGCGTTGGAGCCAACTGAGTATGGACTGAAACTCTCAAGAAACTGTAAGAAATAAACCTTTCCTTTTCTAATTTTGGGCATCAGGTATTTTGTCTCAGCAATGAGTGAAAAGTAACTAAGACAGAAAGTTATCAAAAGATGTTACTAGGCTAGGGTTTAGCTCAGGAGCACAGTTCCTGCCTTGCAAGCGCAAGGTTGTAAGTTCAATCCCCAGTACCAAAAAAAAAAAAAAGATACTAGCAAGGGACAAAAGAAACAAGAGTTAGAGAAAGACCAAAAGAGATTAAGAAAGAAAAGTATGAAGAAAGCAAGCGTGGATGTTAAACTGGACATGAAAACTACTTACCATAAGTGTCTCTGTTACCAGAAAGTGAACATGTGAAATAGAAATGTCACATTAGTGAAGTTTTCTTTCTCTGGTGATTATGCCCTTAAAGAAAGGTGGATAAAAGCATTTTGCAACTAGATGCAGTTATTGTCATGGCTTATATCAAGATATTTCCTCTTACTCAAAGTCTCACGTAGTCATGAGATGTGTAATACTGTGATTAATGGTGTGATGCTGGAATTAGCAGAGGCATGATTACTAAGTTAGTCTACTAATGGGAAGGCCCACCCAGAGTGTGGTGTAACCTGGATATAATGTATAGGGAGGCTTCGCTGTTGCTCACTGCCTTCTGCCTGCCATGCCATTAATTGCTTCTTTGCTGTGATGTCCTTCTGCCATGCCATCCTGCCTTGGAACCAGCCAATTATGGACTAAAACCTCTGCAAACTGTGAGTTAAATAAACCTTTCCTTATTGAACTTGCTAGTGGCAAGTATTTTGTCTCAGCAAGGGGAAAGGAAATTAAGACAGATACAATTAACATAACTTTTCAAAAATTTTTAAATTTTTTTAAACATAACTCTTAATGGAAATGGTTATCTGAAAGAAAAACTCACTTACCTCTGGGGAGACTCCAAGCTGCAAATCAGTGGTTCTGCTACTAAGTCAAAGTTGTAAAAATTATGTAATTACTTCATATTGTTTCACAAATTCAGACTGATTGTGAAGTACTTTTAATGGGTCTCTATTATCTCACTTGGCCTGTTTGGTTTTTGATGTCACTCCCCTTTCTGGATTTGAATCTTTTCACATTCCTTCTTCCATAAACAATGTTGTTGATCTTTAAATCCCAATAGAAAATTTACATTTAGATTGACATTTCAGACATATGAAATGGCAATTTGCCCTGCAGAAGTTAGAATTCTTCTGAGAAAAATGCTCTACATAGGTATGGTTAATAGGATAGTCTTTTTAAACTATTTTTAATTTGGAGTTAAAGATGGCAAAAACATTTTAGGTGGATACTGTAAATAAGATATTTTTTGAAAATCATTAATTATGAGTGTCCCATTAAAGATTTCTTTTTATCGGTATTGTAATTTTTGATGTTCATGGAACTGAAAGCCTTAAGAAACTTTTGCTTCTGAATGCTGAAAGATACATGCAGATCAAAGGTAAAAACATAGCTATACTTTTATCATAACTCACCTCTATTACTTTAGATGATGTTTATATCCCTCTGGTATTGGCTAGATGTCATGTGATGAAAACGTGGCTGTTTCTCCTATCTTCCACTAGCACTTCAGACACTTAGCTACTGACATTTTTTTTCCCAGAGCTACCAGTAGTTAAAAGGCTATGGAAGGATACTCCTAAGAAGCCTGGCCACTAAAGTCATAATGAAGAATGGAATAGAATAGAAGCTGAAGTTTGTATACTTCCATGGTTACATTATCTTACCATATAGGACATTTTTAAAGATCTCAGTTTAGATGTCACTGATGCCTGGGACATGACCATTGCATAAGATGCCAATATGCTCCATCTATCAGATAATGTGATTAAATATCAGACTGACATATTTCTAAACAGTATTTACTAAAGAATTACATATACAGAATATGTGGGCTTCATTCATTTTGGGGACCAAGAATATTAAATTTAAAAGAATCTGTCTTGGCTAGAAGGACAATGACCACTGACATGAGATGCAAGACAATTGTATATGAAAAATGATCATATATATATATATATACCCCAAAAATATGACTCAGCCAGAAAAAACCAAACCTCATTATTTAAAAATAAATGCAACTAGAAACTGTCACATTAAGTAAAATTAGCCAGAGTAAAAAAGTTAATATAATTGGAGGCAAGGGAAAAACTAGTAACAAATGACATAGAAGAAAACTCCCATAACTTGAGAAGACTTATCTATCAGAAAACTGTCACAAACATCACAGAATGAAATATTTCTTACTAATGCAAGAAAGAAGACTCAAGTGCCTATCCTAGCTTCAATTGTCCTATGAACTGACAACACACGGCAGAAAGGAACTATTCCTCATTACTCATTTTGGAAAAACAACAAAAAGGCTAAATACAATTAATTTAGAAGGTGGCCTAACACAAACTCAACATAAAAAAGTTGATAACTCTGTCACAGTAAAAATAAAAAACGTTAACTATCACTTGGGATTTCTGAGTAAAAATTATGCACATCTTCCTTATATTTGATCCTATATATTTGGTACTTTTTGATTTGGTATAAATGTACCTGATAAATCTTTTCTCTTCTAAACATACTTAATATTTCTAAATGTGTACAAAATTTGAATGTATAGTTCACTGAGCTATTAAAACAAACACCTGGATAAAACAATGATTAAGAACAAATGCAATAGAAAATGTGTAAGATTTTTACAGATATACACATGCACACGAAGCACATGTGCACACACATTCTACAAACTGAAGAATTAAACAGCTCAACAAATCTAATGCAATTCTAACCAAATCTAAACAAATTTTATATATGTAAGACCTTTTGTATATGTGGGAATTGTATGATATTTTCTAAATTTCTAGCAAATTATGTAAAGGGCCAAAAAGAACCAAGATACTGCAGCAAACCATTAAGATTAACATCAAATCTTTACTGAGCTACATCCTCAGCACCTCCCCAGTTCTGAGACAAAGTCTCACTAAGACTGGGCTCAAACGTGATGCCTTGCTTAGCCCCACAGAGCACTGGTATTACAGGCCTGCACTGCTATGCCCACCTGAAAGTTGATTTGAAACTATGTAACTATGACAGTGCTACAGTGCTGAAGAAAAAAAGCCAAAGGCCTGTGAAGGAGAATGCAAGGAACAGCAAAAGGCCCTACAAATACTGACACATACCTCATAACAAATGCAATAATGCAGAGCAATGAGGAAATGACAGTAGATTTTATAAATGTTCTGGGAAAACAGGAAAGTCATGCGTAAAACATAAATAAATAAAATTGGACCCTTTATTTTACTATTTACAAAAACTAACCACCCAGAGAGGTCATAGACTTAAGTATGAAAATCAAAGGAATAAAGTTTATTAAAGAATGCATCTTACACCATCTGTGGAAAAGAGTCATTTTTTAAAATACTTAATCTTTGAAGGACCATCTTGGATGGTCCTACTACATATGGCTGGTGTGTAGCTTCTCTCACCTTGTGATTTATCACTTGAGTTTGACACACCCAAGTCATCAATGGGATGAACCTATCTATCATACCCTAGCATGTCATGGTAATGTAACATACCTATAAGCATTTCCAAACTCTTCTTCTCACCTTTCGATACTTATGTCTTCATGGAGCAGAAAAATAGTTACTAACTCATATAGGTCCTTGGAAAATTGTCTGAGTAACAATTATACAACAGTGTTTAGATTTTGGGTGATGGCATAGAAAAATAACTTCATGACACAGTATGACTTCTTAGATTGAATCTTCAAAGCACTCATCAGAAAGTAAATTATTGATTAGTTTTAGTATATTAAAATTAAGAACTACTTACCAAAAGATATAATTAAGCCAGGTGTGGTGGCCCATAGGCAGGAGAAATGCCATGGTTTTGAGGCCATCCTAGTACTACACAATGAGATCAAGGCCAACCTGAACTATATAAGTGAGATCCTGTTTCAAAAACAACAAAAATATTATTTAAAAAGTGAAAAATAAATCAAATCTATGAAAAATTATTTGCAATATGTACATTAATAAGCTATTTTCTCTTTCTAGACTAAAATAAAATTCAGATTCATAAATTGAACTGCATATAAAAAATTTTACATGTCCCCCAAAAAAGTATAAAGCAAAGTCAAAAGAAAAGGCAAGTAATAGGGAAAAACACTAGTAACTTCTATCCTAGATGATAAACTGTGTTTATTAAAGAGGCAGTTTTTAAGCACTCAAATGATCTAGATAGCAAAGCTAGGAGAAAAATAAGAGCAGATAATTCAGTAAAAAAATTACAAGGCTTCTAAGCATAAAAAAGAAATGCATATTAAACTCCACCAAGAAATTGTTTCTCATCCATCAGAATAAAAGATCTGGCAAAAGTCAAAAAGTTCAAAAACTTGTTATTTTGGTGGGGCTATGGAGAAATAGGCACTCTAAAGCATTACTGATAGGAATTCAGAATAATGCAGTGACTATGAAGGAGAATTTAGAAAATTTACATAAAATTTTACAAAATTTTCCATAAAATTTACATATATGTATTCATCCACTCTTGACTCTGCATTCTTTTGCATTTATTTACCCTTGATGCAGTATTCTAAAGACAGCAGCAAAAATATGAAATTGTTGTACACATCAGTATTAATTAGAGAATGATCCTTGAGACTGGAAAACAAGTATGCATCAGTGTAAGACATGGGAAGCACATTATATTAAATATACTTATACTTTATATTAAAAATACAGTGCTGCCATAGAACAGAATAAGAAGAGCATTAAAACTGTCATACTGGACTTAGTAGACGTTTACAGAGTGTTCCACCCAACAACATCAGAATACACATTCTGCTCAGCTACACATTTGATGTCCTTTAAAACAGACCATATATTAGCCCATAGAACAAGCTTATGTAAACACAATGAGATTAAAATTATCTCATGCACATTATCTGACCATAGTGCACTGAAAATTGTAACTAATGGCAAAAGAAAATGCAAAACCTACATAAACACATGGAAATTAAACAACAACCTCCTGAACAACCAATGGATTACAAATGAAATTAAAGAAGAAATTAATACCTACAATTCAATGAAAATGCAAATGCAACATACTGAAACCTATGGGATGCAATGAAAGTGGTCCTAAGAGGGAAATATATAGCAATGAATTGTCACATCAGGAAAACAAAACAAACACAAATAAACAACCTAATGCTGCACCTCAAACTTCCAGAAAAAGAAGAGCAAGTCAAACCCAAGGCTCATAGAAGAGAGGAAATTATAAAGATAAGAGCAGAAATTAACACAATTGAGACTAAGAAAACAATACAAAGAATTAATGAATTGAAGGGTCAGTTCTTTGAAAGAATAAACAAAGTTGATAAACCTCTAGCCAACCTTATCAAGAAAAAAAAAAAAGAAAAACTCAAATTCATGCAATACGGAATGAAAAGGGTGAAATTACTACAGATTCCATGGAAATTCAGAAGTTCATGAATACCTACTTGGAAAACCTTTACTCACATAGGGTGGAAAACACAGGAAATGGACAGATTTCTAGAAACATATGAGTTACCAAAGCTAAATCAAGAAGATATAACAATTCTGAATAACTCAATATCAGCTACTGAAACTGAAAATGCTATTAAAAACTTACCAACAAAGAAAAACCCAGCTCCTGATGGATTCATGGCTGAATTTTACAAGAAATTTAGAGGAGATTTAATGCCAATACTACTCAAAGTCTTCAGTGAAATTGAGAGGGAAGCAATCTTCCCTAACTTATTCCTGGAAGCAAGTATTACTCTGATACCAAAACCACAGAAAGACCCAACCAAAAAGGAGAACTATAGGCTGATCTCCCTAGTGAACATCAATGCAAACATTCTCAATAAAATGCTGGTAAATAAATGCAGCAAATCATCAAAAAGATTATACATCATGACTAAGTAGAATTTATCCCAGGAATGAAGAGATGCTATAACATATGCAAATCAATTAATGAAATACACCACATCAACAAAGTCAAATACAAAAATCAGTAGATGTAGGAAAAGCTTTTGATAAAGTCCAACATTTGTTCATGATAAAAACTGTACAGAAATTTGAAATAGATGGTATCTACCTCAATCTGATAAGAGCCATCTATAACAAACCAAGAGCCAACGTTATACTAAATGGACAAAAACTGAAAGAATTCACTCTAATATCAAGAACAAGACAATACAGTTCTGCAAACATTAACCAGAGTAATTAGACAAGAGAGAGAAATAAAAGGAATAAGGATAAGAAAAGAAGAAGTTAAATTATCACTATTTGCAGATGACATGATACTCTACATAGAAGACCCCAAAAACTCCATGATAAAACTACTAGAGTTAATAAGCAAATTCAGCAGTGTAGCTGGGTACAAAGTAAACACTCAAAAATCAATAGCATTCCTGTACAAAAACAACAAAGTCACTGAGAGAGGAATTAGAGAAATGACACCTTTCACAATACAATCCAAAAAAATGAAATACTTAGGAATCAACCTAACAAAGGATGTAAAAGACATATACATTGAAAACTATAGTACTCTAAAAAAGAAGATTGAAGAGGATGTCAGAAAATGGAAAGATATCCCTTGCTCTTGGATAGGAAGAACCAGCATTGTAAAAATGGCCATATTCCCAAAACTGTTATACAGATTTAATTCATACCTTACAGATCTAGAGAAAACATTCCTAAAATTCATCTGGGAACAGAAGAGACCTAGAATAGCAAAGGCAATCCTCAGCAACAAAGGCAAGGCAGGAGGCATCACAATCCCTGACTTGAAATTATACTACAAATCTACAGTCACAAAATCAGCATGATATCGGCAAAAACAAACAAACAAAACAGAGCTGAAGGTCAATGAACAGGTAATAGGATGCAGACACAAATACAAAGACACTCAGTCACCTTATCTTTGACAAAGGGGCTAAACCTGTTCACTGGAAGAAAGATATCCTCTTTTATAAATGGTGCTACAAAAATTGGCTTCCCACATGCCAAAGACTGAAACTGGACCCATGTCTGTCTTCATGCACTAGAACAAAGTCAAAATGAATCAAATATCTAAACATTAAAATAGAAACACTAAATCTACTGAAAGACAAGGTAGGTAAAAATCTTGAAAACATAGGGTTAGGCAAAGAGTTCATGAACAAAACACAAACCACACAGGAAAAACTTCAAAGAATCAAAAACTGGGATCTCATCTTATTAAAATGTTTTTGTACTTCCAAAGAAATCACCAACAGAGTGAAAAGAAAACCCACAGTATGGGAAAGAAATTTAGCCAGCTGTCCCTCAGACAAAAGACTTATATGTAGAACATATAAAGAATTGAAACACACACACACACACACACACACACACACACACACA
>RJWM01034324.1:0-19835 GCA_004363535.1 Dasyprocta punctata | reverse complement strand
CTCCCAAATTCTGAGATTACAGGCATGTACCACCATATCTGGCTAAATGATAACTATACACAGGCCTGCATGTACAAATGGGATGGGAATATGAAGTGTAATTTGTTTGCTTTTTTTTTTTTTAATTTATTTTTTTAACAAACAGCATAGAAATAGTGAGGTAATAGAGTTGGGGATGTGGCTCAGTGGAACAGCACTTGCCTGGGTTTGATACCCAGAACTGTAAACAACAAAAAGGAATATAGCATAGCCCTGTTACTCTAAGATTGTCACAATTTGCCTGCTTTGACACTGTAGGCCTGGGATTTTTTTTTTTTTTTGTCTTTTTGAGACAGGGTCTCCCTATGCAGTTCAGGCTGGCTCTGAGCTCACTTTGTAGCCTAAGCTGGTCTTGAATTTGAAACAGTCATCCTGCCCCAGCTTCCCAAGTGCTGGGATGACAGGCGTGGGCCACCAAACTGCACTTCTGTCTCTCAATCTGAAGTAGAGGAGGGGCAGGGAGCCTGAGACCCTGTCAGGCCTTCCTCGGCCGGTGCCCCGCTGCCCCTTAAACCAGCCTGGACGCCAGCACCCTGCTGCCTCCCAGCCCTTCCCAGCCCTTCAGGTTCTCCCTCCCTCAGGTCACTCAGCACCCACCCTCTGGGCTTCCGGATGGCTGGGCCTACTTTTTCCAAAAGCTGCTCCTGGTGCCCCTTACTTTCCACCCTGCAAGTTCTGTCCTGTTCTCTCGGCCCTGGATGGTTATCCAAAAAGTGCTTCTTGGAGTCTCGCTGAGCCCGGACATGCCCTTCGATAGGCTGGGAGTCTTGGTAAGGCAAGCGTGTACTAGTGGCCTCTGGAGGGCACTGCTTTAACATCCTGGTATGATTTGCGCCTTCCCACGCCTCCTACTGGCCCTCTCAGGGAGGTTCCTTTTATATACGTACGATCCTGGGGATTGAACCCGAGGGTGCTCTCACGTGGAGCTACGTTCCCAGCCCTTTGTGTTTTTATTTTGAGATAGTGTCTCACTAAGTTGCCTAGGCTGGCCTTGAACTTGCCAAGCTCCTGCCTCAGCTTCCCGAGTAGCTGAGATTACAGGCATGGGTCACCATACCCGGTTTAATTTTCCCTGTGTCATGGAATATCATTCTCTTCAAAGTAAAATATGCCTTCGTATTCTGCCAGGGGAAGAATCAGCTTGTTTTTCTCCACAAAGGGCCAGATAGGAAATGCTGTAGGATTTGAAGGCCACATAGCCTGTCACAACTACTCAGTCCCTCCCCTGCAGTGAGTCTCCACAGATATGGGTAAAAGAATGGGGATGGCCATGTGCCAGTAAAACTCTAAAAAATTTATTTTTCTATTTATTTATTTATTTACTTGTGCTTTTGAGAATGGGTCTCAATATGTAGTGCCACCATGCCTGGCTCGCCAATAAAACTTTATTCATAAAAACCTGTTTATAAAAATAGGTCACTTGGAGCCGGGCGTGGTGGCACATGCCTTTAATCCCAGCACTCGGGAGGCTGAGGTAGGAGAAGCATTGTGAGTTCCAGGCCAGCTTGGGCTACAACGGGAGCGCAAGCCTGGCCTGAGCTACACAGTGCGACCCTGCCTCAAAAAACCAGCGCCGGGAGTTTGGCTCAGTGACTTAAGCGCCTGTCTGACAGGTGCAAGGTTGTGAGTTCAATCCCTGGTGCAGCAAAAAAAAAAAAATAAATAAATAAATAAAAAATAAATAAAAAATAAAAATAGGTCACTTGGGGCCAGGGATATAGCTCAGCAGCACAGAACCTGCCTGGCAAGTGCAAGGTCCTGAGTTCAATTCCTAGACCCCTCTGTCAAAATATGTCACTGGGGCCAGGCATGGTGGAACAGACCTATAATCCTAGTACTCAAGAGGCTGAGGCGGGAGAATCACTGCAAGTTCCAGGCCAGCCTGGGCTACATAGCGAACTCAAGGCCACCCTGAACTACATAGAGAGACCCTGTCTCAAAAAAACAAAAACAAACCAGAAAAACAAAACAGGTCACTGGAGCCTGGTGTGGTAGTACAAGCCTGTAATTCCAGCTACTCAGGAGGCTAAAGGAGGACAGAAAGATTCAGACCAGCCTAGCGAATTTAGCAAGACCCTGTCTCAAAATAAAGTTTAAAAATGGCTGGGGGTGGTTGAGCACTTCCTCAATCCCTGGGTTTTCAATCCCTAATGAGGAAAAGAGCCCCACAGAAATAAAAATATAGATCTGTAGGGTTGGGACTGTAGCTTAGTGTAGCAGGTCCGTAGTATGTGTGAGGTCATGTGCTCAATCCCCAGCACCGGAAAAAAAAAAAAAAAAAAAAAAAAAAAAAAAAAAAAAAAAAAAAAAAAAAAAGAAGAAGAAGAAGAAGAAGAAAACAAAAGCAGGTCAGTTTGCCATATCTACTATTTTCTGTCTTTCTAGTGCTTAGAGCTTTAATCCAGCCAGAATGGTCTACAGGAGGAATGAGAGGCAGGGGTTCCGACTGAAGTCTGGGTTCTCATCAATCTGGAAGCTCCTTCATCCCATAGATGCTCAATTTTGTGTGTTTAGCTGGGGATACAACTCAGCAATACAGCACCTACCTGCCAAGCACGAGGTCATGAGTTTGATTCCCAGTACCAAAATGTCAGTTTTGTTTGTTTGTTTTGAGACAGAGTCTCACTCTGTGGTTAGGCTGGCCTAGATCTCACTATGTAGCCCAGACTGACCTTGAACTTGCAGTGATCCTCCTGCCTCAGCCTCCCGAGTGCTGAAATTACAGGTGTACCCCTCTTCCTGCTCCTGGGCTGAGATGTTCAATTCTAAGGACATTTGTTAATAACTGAGATTGACTGACCCAAGCTCAGTAATTCCCAATCCATCCTCAAATTCTCAACAGGAATCAGGCATCCTGAGTGGTCCTCATGTTATTCTAAAAAATATCCTAAACATACAATGGAGGCCTTGCCAAGGCATTAAAGAAAAGGGGTCCATGGCAGGGGTAGCTGTAAGCGCTACCCCATGCCCACATAATGATTTGGCAAGACAGGAGAAGCTAGGGCAGAACATTCTTCTAGGGTACCCATGGGGACTGATTCAAATGAAGTGACAATATTATTTGTATACCTGTAGTTTTCAAAGTCTGGGAGAATTGATGGTTTCACTGCTATCATTAAAATTGGAATTTCTCTAAGGGTTCTGTAAATCAGGGGACGACTCAGTAATGTCTAATCTATATAGAACAGAAATGTCACCCCTGAGTTGCTTACAAGGATGAAAGCACAATGAAGTACAAATTGAAAATCTTGATGCATGCGGATCCCACAGAAGTTATGTAGGAGTCTCCCTTTTCTAGAAGTGTTGTTGCTATTGAAACAGACCACTGGCTCATGGTAGAGTGTTTGCTAATCCCTTGACATTGCTGTTGCCTTGCTGGACCTAGAAGAGGGACTGCCTTGGCAACCTCAAAGGAAACTGATAAGCCTATTTTCTTTTCTTTGGAGATTTACACTGGCGCCTGCTCTAATTGTTCTTGCAGTTTCATTTATCACAATGGCAGGTAGCAAAAGGGTAGAAAAGCTTCTCAGTGTCCTGTGCTCCAGAGATTTTTGTGATTACTTTCCTTGGGAAAGGAAAAAAATCCTACTTGGAAGACATAAAATTATAGCAAACGTTAAGCAGAGGGCAAGATGCTCCATCGGGGACAGGACGTGACACTGCAGCACGGAGCTACGGCCCTGGAAACGGGATTCTGAGCAGCTGGGAAGCATCAGCAGGAGCTTACTTCATCAGTTTTTGCTGAGCCATTGGCTCTGTTTTCTGACCTAGGCCTGAGACAGGCTTACCCCAGCCTAACTGAATTTTCTCCAAGCTGTCTTTAAAAACTACAAGTTAGGCAGGCACCATAGTGTGTGCCCTTAGTGTCAGTCACTGAGGCTGAAGCCGAGGATTTCTTAAACCCAGATGTTTGAGTCTGGCCTGGGCAGCGTAGACCTCATTTCAAAAAATAAAAACAAAACACCTGGAAGTCTTGCAGATGCTAATACCTTTCAGCTTTTTACTGTTTTTTTTTTTTTTTTTTTTTTTGATAGCATGTAAGAATGTGTCTCAGAGTAAATGGAAGCAAATCCCTGAGTTTTTCTTTTTTTTTTTTGTTTGTTTTGTTTTTGTTTTTTAAATCTAGAAGGGCAATAAGATCTCATACATACCGGAATTGGACAATTTTATCTCCAGGTAAGAACTGAAGTTCTTAAATCCAATATTATAAAAATAGTATTTTAAATCCTGCACTTCGGAGAAAACTACAATTGCTGTTGAAGAGTGTATCAATTATTAAGTGTGCAGCCAGTGCTATTTTGTTTGCATCTACAATGGGATGATCATTTCCAGGAACGCCATACGCTTTGCTACGGTCAACCCTGGCCCCAGTCTTTCCTCTGAGGCAGAAATAATAGTGCTGGGCACAGAGGGAGGGGGACTGGGGCCACGGGGCTGGAAATAGATTGTTAGAGGGCAAGAACAGCAGGTGTTTCAGAAAGCTGGCTCCCAAACTAGTTAATTTGTGTTCATTAATGTTGGTAAAGGCAGCTCTGCTCTGCAGAATGGAGAGAACACAGTGGGATGCTTTCAATTTGAAGAAGTCTTTGACTTCTCCTGAGTAGAATCCTCACTCGGGCTGTTTGACTGTGCCCTGTGATATGACAAGGGGCAGAGTGGGGAATCCCCTTCTGCTGCCAGGCTCCCCGCTTCCTTCTGGCCTGGGATCAAGGTCTGCTCTGCTGGGAGGTGTCTCCTTTTGATCCTGAGCACCCAGGGAGGTGCTTGGTTTTCTTTCCTTCTTTTAAACTACTTTTTTTTTTTTTTTGCTTTTTTTTTTTTTTTTTTGGTGGCACTGGGGATCGAACTCACAAACTTGCGCAGGCAGTCGCTTAAGCCACTGAGCCAAACTCCCAGTTTAAACTATTTTTTTGAGACACAGTTTCACTACGCAGTTCACGCTGGCCTTGGATTCACTTTGTAGCCCAGGCTGGCTTCAAACTTGCATCAATCCTCCTGTCTCAGCCTCTGGAGTGCTGGGGTTACAGGTATGTGCAGCCATGCCCAGCTGGCCTGCGTGCCTTTCTTCTTTTCTGTACCAGGGATCAAACTCACGACCTTGTGCTTACCAGGCAAGTGCTTGAGCTGCTGAGTTAAATCCCCGGCCCTTCTTTCTTTTTTATTTTATTTTTTTAACATGGCACCAGAGATCGAACTCACAACCTTGCACCTCCCAGGCAGGCACTTAAGCCACTGAGCCAAACTCCCAGCCCCAGTTTTTTTGAGACAGGGTCACACTATGGAGCTCAGGCTTGTGCTCACGTTGTAGCCCAAGCCAGAACTCGAACTCACAACGCTCCTCCTACCTCAGCCTCCTGAGTGCTGGGATTAAAGGCGTGCGCCACCACTCCCTGCTTCTTTCTTTTTTAAAGGTGCTTGGTTTTCTGAGATGTCAATCTACCACCAGGGCAACAGCCTCGTACATTTTTCTTTCTGTATTTTTTATAGTTCTGGAGCCAAGATGTGGGCTTCCTGAATGCACATCTAGTTTCTACTGGACAGATTTAAAAAATGTAATAGCTCAAAAAAAAAAAAAAAAGATTTAGACAAACCAGGAATGGTGGCACACGCCTGTAATCCCAGCACTTGGGAGGTTGAGGCAGGAGGATTGTTTCGAGTTTAAGACCCGTCTGGGCTACAAAGCGAGTTCAAGACCAGCCCAAACTGCATAGCAAGACCCATCACAGAGACCAGAAAAAAAAAAAAAAAGTAATAGCTCGAGTTATAATTCACAATTTCCCCATTTGAAGTGTTCACTGGTGGACACCCCTCCCCCCATCAACTTCCTCCTTGGGCACCATACTACACAACACTAGGGCCAGATGTAGGAGGCCAGAAACGACTGGAATTGATCCCAAGAACCCCTCTGACCAAAGCATCTGTTGGGTAGAGTGATGGGAATTCATCAACCAGGGCTGGGGGTCTGCTCACTGAGCAGGGTTCCTGCAATACTTTTCAGAGCCAGAAGCTGGCAAACACCGTAGGCTCAGGGGAACACAGTGCCAAGATCGCCACCAAGATGCCAAAATTGAAGTGGTTTTTCTAAAAAAGCCTGAATTTTCCCAGTTGGTCAGTTCCAGCCTCACTTAACCTATAGGTGAATACTGCCAGTTCAGCACTCAAGAGAACAACATTTAAATCAACAGTCATAATCATTTATTCCTTCACTCAACAAATAGTTACTGAGCTTCGATAAGGTGCCAGGCACTGCTCTAGGAGCAGCGATCGGCTGTGAACTGGCCCCAGGGTCCCGGCTTTCAACGGAAGTGAGCAGTCCGGCGGGGAGACAGATGGTAAATAAGTAACAGGCAAACGAGCAAGATGATTAACTTGATTTTTCAGAGCAGTTTTAGGTTTGCAGCAAAACCGAGTCGAAGATACAGGAGTCATCCTACATCATCGCTTCTCGGCCCCCGCCCCCGCACGCTGAGTCTCTGCCATTCCTAGCGCTCACGACACAGTGGCGCTTTCGCTGCTGCTGAGGAGCCCGCAGGGACACGCTGGCCACCCAAAGCCACAGCTCACGTCAGGGCTCACGTTGAATGTTGCACATTTGATGAATTCAGACAATTTATTTACTTATTTTTTTGGTGGTGGTGGTGGGGATCGAACCTAGGACCTTGCACATGATAAACAACTGCTTTCCTGTTCAGCTCTTAGACTTTTTATTTTATTTTACATTTTCATCTGTATTTTTCCACTCTTGAAAACTGGCTATATAGATTAGTGGGTTTTATGTTAGCAGATTTGTACATGCACGTAACACACTTTGATCATTTCCATCATCTTATCTCCTCTTCCCCTGTCCCCAAGTTAGATTTGTTTAATGGGGTTAAAGGCATGAAAAAAAAATGTTGATATGCTACAGTGGGTGGTCAGGGACAGCCTCTCCGAGGAAGTGATATTTGAACCGAGACTTGACTGATAAGGAGCCGGCCACATCTGCTCCGGGACACCGTGTTCCAGGCGGACAGCCGCAGGTGCCAAGGCCCCAGCAGTGGGGGGGACGCGGCACATAGCGAGAAACCCGAGAAGGCCGCGGGTGGTGCACGGTACAGTGCAGCCTCCAGCGTGAAAAAGACCAAAGAAAAAGGAAAGATAATGGCCTAAGGAAAAGGTACTCTGGTAGGAGACTAAGTGCTGAGATTTTATTCACCTTTTTTTTTTTTTTTTTTAAGTAAAATTAAAGAAGAACCCTGCTGGGCCTGGTGAAGCACACCCAGTACTCTGAAGGCCTGGGCGACCATGAGTTCAAGGCCAGTCTGAACTATATAGGGAGACCCTGTCTCCAAACCAAACCAAACCAAACCAAACCCTTGTACACGGTTTAAAAACAAAAGGCAAAGCTTATAATAACCAAGAACAGCTAACCTAAACTTTCCAGTCTCTTGACCAAGAAACAACTGTTCATAAATGTATTTTATGAATCCTTTCCTGAATCTCATCATCCATTTTTTTTTTTTTTTTTTTGGTACCAGGGACTTTGTGCTTACATGGCAGGCACTTGAGCTGCTGAGCTAAACCCCACAGCGCCCGCCCCCACTTTTAATATAAGGAAGGAATAATGTAGCTCATGGCTTAGGACCTAAGTTTTTTTGGTTAGCAATTTAGCTTAGAAATAGCTCTATAAACCAGGTGTAGTGGTACATGCCTGTAATCCCAGCACTCGGGAGACTGAGGCAGGAGGATAGCCTGGGCTACATAGTGAGTTCAAGTTCAGCCTGAGCTACACAGCAAGACTCTGTCTAAAGAAAAAAAAAGAAAGAAAGAAAGAAAGAAAGAAAGAAAGAAAGAAAGAAAGAAAGAAAGAAAGAAAGATGACTCTATAGAAGACTGTACAAACAGCAGCTTTAAGTTCATAAATGTGCATTTGTTTATCTAATTATTGCACTGAGGATTGAACCCAGGCCCTTTGCACTGAACTACTTCCCCAGCACCCCCCTCTTTTGGCACTGGGGATCGAACTCACAACCTCACGCCTACCAGGTAGGTGCTTAAGCCGCTGAGCCAAACCCCTAGCCCCCCCAGCCCTCTTTGAAAAGCAGTTTTTTTGGTGTTTTTGAGACAAGGTCTTGCAATGCAGTTGCAAGCCCAGGCTGACCTTGAATTTATAGCCATCCTCCTGCCTCAGCCTTCCCAGTGCTGGGATTATAGGCATGCACCACTATGCTTAGTCAAAAATTTTTAATTTTGAGATGGGTTCTCAACTGAATTGTCCAGAGTTGGGCTTCAATTTGAGATTCTCTTGTCTCAACCACAGTGCTAGGATTTGTACCCTTACTGTATTTAAATAGCCAGCATCTTAGCTGGGCATGGTGCCCTGCACCTGTAATCCTAATACTCAGGAGGCTGAGGCAGGAGGATCACCATGAGTTTGAGGTCAGCCTGGGCTACATAAGCAAGTTCAAGTCCAGCCTGCACTACATAGTGAGACCCTGTATTTTTTTTTTTTTTTCGGCACCAGGGATCAAACTCACAACTCACAACCTCGCGCCTGCCAGGCAGGCACTTAAGCCACCGAGCCAAACTCCCAGCCCTGGTTTTTTGAGGCAGGGTCACACTATGTAGCTCAGGCTGGCCTTGCGCTCGCGTTGTAGCCCAAGCCAGCCTTGAACTCACAACAGTCCTCCTACCTCAGCCTCCCGAGAACCTGTATTAAAAAAAAAAAAAAAAAAGCCAGCCTCCTAAATATGGATGTTTAGGTTGTTTCTGGGTTTCTAGACTTCTGCTACTGAAAACAATGCCATGATCCCTTTTGTATTTTTGCAGTACTGGCAATTAAACTCTGGGTTTGATGTAAACTCTCTGTCACTAAGTTACTTCCCCCAGCATTACTTAGGTGGTACAGGGGATTGAACCCAAGGGTCATCATTTATTTATTTATTTATTTATTTATTTATTTATTTATTTGAGACAGGGTCTGGCTATGTAGTTCGGGCTGGCCTTGAACACTTGGCAATCCTCTTGCCTCAGGCTCACCAGTTCTTCACAGGTATGCATCACCATGCCTAGCTTTCAGCCCTTTTAAAATTGGAAGATCTCACTTAATTGCCCAAATTGAATTTGAAATTGAGATTTTCCTGCCTCAGCCTCCCAGTTTTAGGATTACAGGGGTGAACCACTGTGCTGAGTTTCTCCACCCCTTTTCAAAATTCTATTTTAAGACAGCTTTTCACTAAATTGCACAGGTTGGCCTAGAAACTATGAGCCTATTCTCTTAGCTTCCTGACCAGCTGAGACTACACTTGTATATTACCATGACTGCTGCAATTACCCTTAAATGTACGTCTCTGTGAAATATGTGATTACTGTGTATCTGTAGGATAAATTCTTTTTTTTTTTTTTTTTTTTGTGGCACCAGGGATTAAACTCACATCACACCTGCCAGACAGGTACTTAAGCCACTGAGCCAAACTCCCGGCCCTAGTTCTTTGAGGTTCTGTGTAGCTCAGACTGGCCTTGCGCTCACGTTGTAGCCCAAGCCGGCCTCAAACTCACAACTCTCCACTACCTCAGCCTCCCGAGTGCTGGGATTAAAGGCATGCACCACCACGCCTGGCTTGTAGGATAAATTCTTGATGTTAAAATTGCTGGACCACTAGGAGTGAACATTTAAAAGTTTAATAATGCAACTGGGTGTTGTGGTAGATACCTGTGCTCTCAGCACTCTGAGGCTGAAGTAGAAGGATTACAAATTAAAACCCAATCTGGGAAATTCAGTGATTTAGTGAGACCTTATCTCAAACAAAAAGCAAAAACAAGATCAGAGTGTGGTGGCATATGCCTGTAATCCTAGCACTCAGAAGGCTGAGGCAGGAGGATTGTATGTAGTTCAAGGCCTGTGTGGGCTACATAGTGAGACCCAGTCTCAGACAGACCCCTGTACCCCCACAAAAGGACTGAGGACAAGCTCAGTATGGAAAGCTCTGGGTTCAATCCCCAGTAACACACATGCATGCACACAGACACCCCACACACTTAGTAAGTATAGTCACCCACATAATAGGATAATATAAATGGAAGAAATTGGAGAGGATCCATCACGATGGATATTATGAAAGCATACCTTCAAGTTCATTCCAAAGGAATAAAGATCAACATTCAAAAACAAACTTGGGCAGCCTGGGGCATAGTTCAGTTGTACAGTGCTTGTGCAGCAGGTTCAAGGCCCTAGGTTTTGACCCCAGCAGTCCACCCCCTCCCCCAAAAACGCTTCAGAAAGTTCAAGGTTGTAATATTTTACTTTTTTATTATTTCAAATGTACACAGGAGTGCTGAATGATATGAGCCTCTTCATCCAGCTTCGACAATTACTGACTTGTGAACAACAGTATTTCATCTGCGTCTCTACTCACTCACCCCTGCACTTGATTTATTATTACTTTTGTGGCTCTGGGGAAGGAATGCAGGGACTTGTGTGTGCTAGGCAAGCGCTTTACCTGAGCTATACCCAGCCCAAACCTTACTCATTTTGAAGCAAATATCAGACATTATGTTATTCTTAAATATTTCAGCATATGAAAGTGACTTTTAATCTAGATCTGTCTGACTGCTCCCTCTGGTACCAGCCGACTGGCTCCTCTGCCCCAGGCACACTGGATGCTTGGCAAGAGAGGGGAGCTGTGGGGAGCCAGCTGTGGCCTGAGGCAAGAAGCCCCTGGTGCCCATGGGTTCTAGTACAGGGAGGCTGATAGCTGTGGGACCTCGGGTAGGTCATCTAAGTCTGAAAGCCTCACTTCTTCAACTGTGAAATAAGGGTAACAGCAACAGCGCTTCTGTGGGAAGTGCACGTATAACACCACCTAGAAAGGGCTTGGCCCTTGAATGGCGCGAGGCCCATTAAGTGGTGGTAAGGGGTCATTCCAGTCTTTAGAGCAGAAGGATGAGAGGTCTGGGTGGAAATAAACAAGTGCGGGCTGCTCGGTAACACACCAAAAATATTTCTGCTGTTAATGATTATACAGTGACACTACGGTCTGAGCTGGACATGGTGGAGCACACCTAAAATCCCAGCACTGTGGAAGGCTGAGGCAGGAGCGCCTCAAGTCTGAATCCAGTATGGGGAATTTTGTTTTTTTTATTCTTTTTATTTTTTTCTTTTTGGTTGGTACTGGGGATCAAACTCACAACCTCGCACCTGCCAAGCAGGCACTTAAGCCACTGAGCCAAACTCTAGGCCTGGGAATTTTGTTTTTTAGATTAGGGTCTCACTAAATTGATCAGGCTGATTTCAAATTCCTGCGGTAGGCTCATGAATAGCTAGGACTACAGGGGAGGGACATCATGCCTGACTAAAATTAGAATTCTCTTTTCTGTGGTACTTGAGATTGAACCTAGGCAGTGCTGAGCTACATCTCCAACCCGTTCCAGTTTTGAGACAGGGTCTCCCTAAGTTGCCCAGGCTGGCACTGAACCTGGGATCCTCTTGCCTCAGCTTCCTGAGTAGCTGGGTTTATCAATGCCTAACACTGTGCCGGGCTACACAAAAAGCTGCCTTTTAATAATAGCAACTACTGGAGCCGGGCGTGGTGGTGCACGCCTTTAATCCCAGCACTCGGGAGGCTGAGGTAGGAGGAGCTTTGTGAGTTCGAGGCCGGCTTGGGCTACAATGTGAGGGCAAGGCCGGCCTGAGCTACACAGTGCGACCCTGCCTCAAAAAACCAGGGCCGGGAGTTTGGCTCAGTGACTTAAGTGCCTGTCTGGCAGGCGCGAGGTTGTGAGTTCAATTCCTGGTGCCGCAAAAAAAAAAAAAAAAAAAAAAAAATAACAGCAACTACTAATTTGGTAGTGGGTCTAAAACTGATGCAAACACAAATACTCGCAAATATGAATTAACAGCAGAGTAAGGGCTTTTTAAAGCAGCATTGATAAGTAAGTTGCACGGTACAGTAGTGCCCAGAGTATTTTGATTTCTAAAGCTGTTGAGAAAAACGAGGTGTTCATAGTTCCTGGACATAACCAGTCATGCACTACAAAGTGATGGAGAAATTTTTCTTCAACCTAGGTTTAGCGAGGTAAGGGTCACAATTTTTCACTGAATTTTGGATGTTTCACGTTACCTCTTAGTGGTTGGTTCCATTTTTAAATGAATCAATTCACTTGTCCAATTTGTACTTGTTCAGAACTTAGGAGGGAAAGGGTCATGGCTTGTTGGGGTAAGAGTGGATTTTCTGTGTCATGCACTAAGCTCTATACCTATCACGTAGATGGCATAGCTATAAACCCAACCCTCACATCATCATGTGTAATTCTTTTATCACTCTTTTGACCTAGATATTATTGTCTTTATTTTTTGAATGAGAAGATCGAGGCTCAAAGAGGTTTGGGAGCTGGCTCCCAGGTCATTTAGCAGATGAGCAGTGTAGCCAGGCTGAATCCTAGGAGCATCCTATTGGCCAACTAGTACTTAACTGTAGAGACAATTTGCAGTTCTGTAGGTCTCTGTAGTCCTTCTGGACTCTGAACTGAGGACTGCCTTGATGAAAATGGAAAGAAGAAGAGTGCTGTGGTGGATTTGCAGGATTCAGAGGTAAGAAAGAGCTGGGCTGCAAAGAGACAGGCATAAAACGTGTGTCAGTTGAGGTGCTGCAGATAAGACTGACTAGAGTGTAGAAGTAGAAGACCTAGTTCTAGCCTTGTCCCTGCCATGCTGCTGCTGCTAGGGTATCTTTAATTTCCAGCCACATCTGAAGCTTTGTTCTTCCTCCCTAAAATGGATATGGATATACATATATAGATAAAAATATAGACATAAATACATCTCTCTCTCTTTCTCTCTCTCTCTATATATTTTGTACTGGGGATCGAACCCAGAGTCTTTACACTGAGTGACAGTACCAGCCCCTCCTTTTAAAATTTTTTATTTTGAGACAGGCAGGGTCTTGCTAGTTGGCTACATTGCCCAGGATGGGCTAAAACTTGTGATTCTTCTGCCTCAGTCTCCCAGAGTGCTGTGACTACAGGTATATACCACCACATTTACTTGTGGGTTGATAAATATAGACTAGAGAACCTCTAGGTTCTTTCAAATTCTTAGAATTCTGTCCGGTGCCTTCAAATTTTAATATTCTAAAGATTTGCATATGAAGACTCTATCATCCTGAACCTAAAAGAAACTGTAGATGTAATAATTCTTAACACAATCTTCTCAAAATACAAAGGAATAGAATTATGTTTTAGAATGCTCTCTAAATACAATTATATTGAGAGAAGTCAATCATTTCTACATCTTCCTGTATTCTTTGCTTAAGAAAATGACTTGGGTATTGCTGCTGCAACAGCGGTTGATGATATTAAAATCAAATAAGACATCACTTTTTAAACAAATGAAATGATTTAAATATATCTAAAATTTTTATGAAAATATACTTAGGAGTCACAAATTGCATTGTCATCAAATTAATTTGTTTTCTAAGCTCAAATGTAATTTAAAATGAGATGTTTCTTCAACTGCTTCAATCAACAGACTGTAAAGGGATTTTGGATAAAGAACATAGGAAATAAATATAGTAATGCTTTAGCAAATAACCAACACAACAGTTCTTCTCACTTCTGTTGTTTTGAAGCTTCTAGAATGTATTTTTAACAGCTTCCTGATGAACTGGTTCTTGCTAGCATGAATCCAGGCTCATCTCTGTCCTGTAACAAATCCATTACCAAGACCTGCTAAGTCCCTGGTCTGCTTCTCATAATGCAACTTCCTTATTCTACTGACAAGGAGGTGGGGTTTCCATTCCCGGGTTGCAGGAGTAGGCTCTTCTTTGGTATAACTCATAACTGGGTAGGTCGTGGTGGTTGCCACATGCCTGTAACCCAGCACTCGGGGAGGCTGAGGCAGGAGGATTGCTTTGAGTTCAAGTCGTCTCACTACAAAGGGAGTTCAAGGCCAGCCTGAACTGCATAGTGGAATCCTGTCTCAAAAAAGACCAAAAAATAAAAAGCAAAAATAACCCGTAGGGCCAAGGCATCTCCCTGAAATAAAGCTTTCTTCAAGCCATTTGTTAGGAAGGCTTCAGAAAGCCCATTGCTTACAGGATGAAATCCACCTACTGCAGTGAAGCACCTCATTCAGCCAGGAAAACACAGTCACTTTCTTTACAGACTTTAATCCTCCCCAGCTGAGATGCTGCTATTTGGAATACTTTGCTCTTTCTCTCTGCCAACTCATGGCCATCACCTTCTTCCATTTGGTCTTGAAATTCATTTCCTCCAGGATGTTTTTCTTGCTTAGCTATTTTACAGATAAACAAGTCTTGCTTTTCGGCTTTTAATCACATTAAGTGCTTTCGAGATCAATTATTCAAGTCTAGGGATGAACAACTCAACAGATTTTCATTCTTTAAGAACCACCCAGAGTGATTCTTGCTTGTCACAGACAGCACTCCAATTTTTAGGCGTCTGCCTTTTCACTAAGGCATCCACACTAAAACCAAAGCAATTCTTTATGGTGACCTCTAGCGGGCACGGGACAATCCTACAAAATTATGGAAAGTGGAGGGCCAAGTAAAACCCTCCCCAGGAACCAGCCGGGTTAATCTGTGGTCAGATGACCGCACCCCACCCCACCCTTATTATTATTTCTCCCAGTATCTGCTTTGCATCAAATGTAGCTTGCCTTTGCAACTCACCTGTTTGGCTTCTATCGGGCTGAGCTGCCAGGGTTGGGTGTCTGAACGGCCGGTGGAGGACCAGAATGATTCCTGCCCAGTGTACCCCACTCCCTGCTCAAGGAGCAGCGCGCGGGGTGCTCCGGCCCGCGGGGCTCTAAGGTGCTCTGTACACTCAGCGGGCCGGAGCAGCAGCCGAGCTGGGGAAGCATAGCGGAGATGAAAGATGCGGGCCAAGGCAACAGGAAATTCTGTTTTTGCCAGTGAAAAGGCAATTCGCTTCAGACTTTCAACCCAGTCCACGGGGGGCGTCCCAGAGGGCCCGGGGAAGCGGGATTGCGGGCTGGGTGCACGACATGAGGGTAGCCCCGCGCTGGCCGAGGAGCAAAGTCGGCGGGAGAAGCAGCTGCCGGGAGCTTCCTCTGAGAAGTCCTTTGGGGTGCCTCAGAAGCCCAGCCGGGCTCCGGATAGTATGGAAAAGACCCGGCACCCCAGCCCTCACTGCTGCACCCCGCCTTACCCCACCTCCCGCCACCTCCCTTCCAAGGCTGTTAAAAGGGCCCTTGCGGGGCTGTCCAAGACATCCCGATGGCCGAGGCGGGACGCGCCAATTGGCATCCCCGGCGCACGGGGCCCCGCGCACTCCCACTCCTGGCCACCGCGAGCGGGAGCGCCGCGCGAGGCCAGCGTCACGCGGCGGGGAGCCCGAGGTCCAGGGTGGGGCGCCGGGGAATCCCAGCCCGAGCGAGCCCGGGCGCAGGCGGGCGCGGGCGGGCGGCGCGCGGAGGGAGGCGAGCGCGCCGAGCGCGGAGCGGGCGGCGAGGGGGAGGCCAGCGAGGGAGGCCCCGCCCCCGCTCCGAGCCGCTCCTCGCGCCGCGGAGCCCGCTCACTTCGCCTCTCGCCTCTGGACGGCGGCGGGGCGGCTGCCCGAGCTGCAGCCTCTCGGTGCCCGCGCCCCTCAGGCTGTCGGCGGCGCCGCCGCCGCGGAGGAGAGCGCACGCCGGCCTCGGAGGGGGCATCCCCGGGTGAGGGGCGCAGCGGCGCGGACCCACCCTCGCTCCCGGCCTGCGGGGCGCAGCGCTGGCGCCGGGGGAGACTCCGGGGCCGCCCGCAGGTCCGGCCGCGCCGAGGCAACAGCAGCGGAGCCCGGGGGAGGGCGACCCCGACGGCGCGCGGGGCCCCGGGGCGGCCAGCCATGACCTTCGGGCGCAGCCGGGCGGCCTCGGTGGTGCTGAACGTGGGCGGCGCCCGGTACTCGCTGTCCCGGGAGCTGCTGAAGGACTTCCCGCTGCGCCGCGTGAGCCGGCTGCACGGCTGCCGCTCGGAGCGCGACGTGCTGGAGGTGTGCGACGACTACGACCGCGAGCGCAACGAGTACTTCTTCGACCGGCACTCGGAGGCCTTCGGCTTCATCCTGCTCTACGTGCGCGGCCACGGCAAGCTGCGCTTCGCGCCGCGGATGTGCGAGCTCTCCTTCTACAACGAGATGATCTACTGGGGCCTGGAGGGCGCGCACCTCGAGTACTGCTGCCAGCGCCGCCTCGACGACCGCATGTCCGACACCTACACCTTCTACTCGGCCGAGGAGCCCGGCCCGCGGGCACGCGATGGAGCGCGATCCGCCGGGCCCGAGGCAGCGCCCTCCCGCCGCTGGCTGGAGCGCATGCGGCGGACCTTCGAGGAGCCCACGTCGTCGCTGGCCGCGCAGATCCTGGCCAGTGTGTCGGTGGTGTTCGTGATTGTGTCCATGGTGGTGCTGTGCGCGAGCACGCTGCCCGACTGGCGCACCGCGGCCGCAGACAACCGCAGCCTGGATGACCGGAGCAGGTACTCCGCCGTCCCTGGGAGGGAGCCCTCCGGGTAGGACGCAACGCTTCTTTGCCCGTCTGTCCGTCCCGTCCGTGCGTGCGTCCCGTCTCCGTCCTGTCTGCTACTCTCGAAGGGACGCTAGTCCCACTCACATCCCTGTTTTTACCCTCAGGTCTGGCCCACCCCTTTGATATGCATCCTAAGAGCAATCTCCGGGCCAGGGGAGGGGTGCCTGGACCTGACAAATACAGACCTTCCCATTTTTGTGTTTTACTTCTAAGCTAATAGTAACCTGCTAATTAGGTTTCTCAAAACTTTTATTCTATTAGTGTGCAGACATTCAATCTGGGTTGCAACCAGTTTAAAGTATTTGCCAATTTCTTGTGTTTGCATAGATTGAAGTGTTATTCTGGCGGAATGTGGTCCACTGCCCATACATTCTGTACACTCTGCCCCCGGCATAATGTGTGCTGTGATGGATTTACTGTATTACACAGCAGGCTTTTTTTTTTTTTTTTTTTTTTTGAGACGGGGGTCTCACTGTTTAGCGCAGGCTGGCCTCGAACTTGTGATCCTCCTGCCTCAGAGTCTCCGTAGTGCTGGGATCACAGGCGTGCAACACTACACCTGGCAAGAGGAAGCTAATTTAATGTTGGACTCTAGATAATGGATTCCTGTTCCCTTTTCTCCTTTCCTTTGCCTCCCAAAAAGTGGACTTAGCAAAGCTCTTGTTCACCCACTTAGTACCAGAAATCCAGAAATCCAGAAATCCATAGTGATTTAGCGGGGAAATTGCCTTGGGATAAGGAAGTGAAAGTTACCGTAAACCCAGAAACAGAATTTGGGTAGTTCTTCTTTGCTCTTTACTAGGATAGGGGAAAAATATTTCAATCTTACTAATATTATGCTTAACTCTTTTTTTTGTTTTTGTTTTTTTCGAACTCACAACCTCGCGCCTGCCAGACAGGCACTTAAGCCACTGAGCCAAACTCCCCGCCGTAGTTTTTTTGAGGCAGGGTCGCACTATGTAGCTCAGGCCCGCCTTGTGCTCGCGTTGTAGCCCAAGCCTGGCCTCGAACTCACAACGCTCCTCCTACCTCAGCCTCCCGAGTGCTGGGATTAAAGGTGTGTGCCACCACGCCCGGCCATGCTTACCTCTTAATGGCGATAACACTTTTCTGTTTTTAGTGCAAGTGAGTTTATTTTGCATATTTGGTGGGAGGAATAAGCAGACTAAAGTTGGACTTTCAAGGGAGACAGCCATTTTGGGCACAAGAATCAAACTGTGTATTCTGTTTTTACCTTTGTTTGATAACTCTTTTAAGATTTCTCCTCTATTCACTTTTCTGTTTTACTTTTTTCTCCATTCATTTTTTAAATTCAAGGTTATGCCCTGTAATCTTTTCCTGATGGGCAGTGGTGCCGTTTCTTGGTATTGCAATGACTTATATGTAATAACTCTTCCTGTGGGGAGTAGAGATTTCTATATAAATCTAAGAAGTAAAATTGTCTAGTATCACAGAATATTACTGATATGCCATCTTGGCATGAAATTCAAGATACATGCCTTGAAAAGAAATAAATCAGAAACTCATTTTGTTTAGCGTATTAGGTTCTGTTTTCAATTTGGAGATAAGAATTGCCTGGTACTCCCAACAATACAATGGAATTAACTTAAAGTACCTAAACATGTAAGTTCCCTTAATTTTTTTTTTTTAAGAGGGTCACAGCCATAAATGACTGACCTTGAAATGATTCACTAGTAACTCAAGAATCACAAGGTTAGTGAAGGTTCGAGCTATATTAACAAAGCAAACAGGAGAATTCAGCTATTAGAACAGATATTGAGGGAGTTGGCTAAGCCAGTATCTAAGCAAAAAAGAATTGAAATACATGAATACTAATTTTTTGAGGCAGGGAGGGAGTATTTTGAGAGAAGTGGAAGGCAGCCTGGAAGTCATTAATGTAAAACATTTGGAAAGAAATGAGAGAGATGAATAATTTCAGGGAGAGAGACTAGAAAGGGGGAGAGGCAGAGATGGAAAAGAGGGAGACTGCAGAGGACGACTAAGTAATGCTTAGTTTGTGTGTATGTGTTTCATATATGTATATAATTATTCAAGTCAGAACTGTTTCCTAGATACCCAGATATTTCAGGCAAATGTGTGTTTTTCTTGGCTTAATGGCCCAGTTTTACGCTTCCCTTTGTGAGAGCAGGTATACGAAAACCCGTATCTGGAATCCCAAGGAGCTGAGTTTAAGCATGGCCGGGCTACTGAGGATGCTGCAGGTTACTGATAACTCCTTACCTCCTTCAACAGAGATGTAATCTCTTCAACCCAGCCTACTTGGCTTTTGTTTCTTTTTTCTTTATTTTTATTATCTTATTTTTTGTGGTGCAGGGAATCAAACCCAAGGTGTTGCACAGGCTAGGCATGTGCTGTACTGCTGGGCCACCTTGCCAACCTGAAGCTAGTCCTTATGAAGCATCACTCTGACCTTTTGACTATATTTGGGATCTACCAAACGCCTGAACTCCTTTCTTAAGCTCAACGTGCCATTCTTGATTTATCCCATCGTAATTTGCAAGCATCTTTTGAGTGAGTACTGGATTCGAGGCACTGCTGGTTTTCCAAATACTGTAACTTGTTTGAAAGATGGAGGACTCAGAGGCACAGTAGGTGTCTTGAAAGTTAAATGGTTCTGAGAAAGTGGGGTGGGCAAGATGGGAAGAAGCCATCACTTGACACTGGCAAGGGGTGTCTTTTATATGGACTGGTATATGCAACCTGCATAACCGTGTATACCACACCTGGGAACAATAGGGAGACTTTTCCAGGTAAAAGGAACAGTAAGGGCAAGGGCATTGGCATGAAATGTCTATGTTCTGTTTAGGTGGTGCGCATCCAGGGATGGGGTGAGAGGTGAGAGGTGAGACAGCTAACATGAAGGTAAATAATTAGATTTTGTGGGCAGTGCTCAGACTTGGGGTGAGTGGGTTGTGCATTTAGAGTAATGAATGTGTTGTATACTGTGGATTGGAGATGGAGAAGATTGGAAACCAGGCAGAGGAATTTGGAGATCTTTGCCAAGGAGGTCGTCAGAGTTTGGGCTATTTTGTGCGGTGAGGATGGAGGATAAATGGTGGCTCTGGGACATACTAAGAGGAATCACAATTTCTGGGGCTGCAGAAGGAGACAGGCATTGGGAGATTTTTAAGCGGACCTCACAAGCTTGGGAGTCCTTGCTCTGCCACCCACAGGCTCCATTTGTCCAGGTTGGCCCGTTCACTTGTTCCGGAGCCAACCCAGTGTGCCTGACTGCAGTCTCCAGTCTGCTGAA